>AWWV01011563.1:0-44442 GCA_001974805.1 Corchorus capsularis
GGTTTACTAAGGATTAAGGTCTTGCAGAGCTTCCATGCTGTGGCTGTGGAGGTGGGGCTGCCGCCGTCTGATAGAGGCAGAAGCGGGGAAACCGGAGCTATCTGCGTCGAGTGTGTCGATTGAAAGAGAAGGGGAGACAAAATCCATTCCAGCGAAAAAATGGAAAGAGTCGTGCCATTCAAAGTGGAATTCTTCTAAGATCCATCCATTGCTCGATCGATTTTGCATGCTCTGCTCTCAAAATGCAAAGAGACTCGCGGGGTAGGGTTGGTTGGTCCGGAAAGTCATGGGGGAGGCAGGCTAAGTGAAATAAAATAATATACTGGTGCTACTATAGAATCTTTTGAATCACGCACGGCACACTTTCTATATCTCCTCCGTCTACAAGGTGAACAGCTTGGCTTACAGCACAGCGTGTTCGCCACCACACCGGCTGGCTGGTGCATTGGCCTTACCGTAATAGGGCCGAGAGGTATAACCCTTCGATTAGAACGCCCCATATCTCGTGACACGCTCCGCGTGACATTTCCTTTTTTAAAGTCCGTATAACTTATAACAAAAAGATTCATTCTTTTTGAATCAAGTACCATTCAAAGAGTGCATTTACCCTTATTATGAATAAGAAAAGGGCTTTGTATAGACACCCTTGAGCCATATTCGTCGCCTTAAGCTCACCATTATTTATTTCATTTCATTCTATTTATAGGTTCTAGCTCTAAAGAACATATACATGGAGCTATGTCGACTTACGTACGTCTCGTTGACCAAAATGGGCGGCAAGGCCATGGGCAAGCCAGCCAAAATGGGTGGCAAGGCCATGGCATGCCGCCCAAAATGGGCGGCAAAGCCAATTTTTTTTAAAAAAATTAATTAGTATTTAATTACTTAGTTTATTAGTTTTAATTAGTTAATTTATGATTAACTACTGTTAATTAATCTAAATTTTGATTGTTTAATAGTAGTTTATTAGTTTTAATTAGTTTTATTAGGACGGTATTTAAGGTTATCTCAATACCACATTATCGTCCATTTCCGGAGTTTTCGGCTTGTTTCACGTTAGTAATTAGCTTTGAGATTTCAGAGGATTTGAAATGTTACAAAATGAAGCAAATGATGAAAGTGTCAAAAATTATAAAAAAGAGGCGATATTTAGTAAAAGGGGGCAATGCATAGCAAACCCCAAGAAAAAAAAAGGAAAATTGGGCCTAATTAGAATATCTTTTCCGGCCAAGGCCTAAATAGAATTAAATAATAAAATAGTACCTCATAATAAAAATTGAATAGTAAAAGGATTTCCTTCCGATATAAAATAATATATATATATATATATATATATACTAATTAAAACAATAAAAGGGTGTCCACTTATTTGGTAACTGTTTCCTCTGTTCTACTAAAGTTGAAAGTTGAAAACCCTAGCAAGAACAATGGCTGTCGCCGGCAATCTCCCAGAAGACTTGATGGGCAATATCCTCCAAAGGCTTCCGGTGAAATCTCTTTCACGCTTCAGGTGCGTTCATAATTCCTGGAATTCTCTCTTCAAATCACCTTATTTTGTCACCGCCCACTGTGAAAATCCCCAAAACAAACGCCGTGGCTTCCTCCTCCACTTCTACGCTAGCCCTCCAGGTGAGTTATGTTGCCGGAAGTATTCCCCTAACACCTTTCAAGCCTTTTCAGATCACCAACTACCCTTTGAAGCAGAAGATAGTTGGAGATCGAATGCTGTTTTCGGTCCTTGTAATGGTTTAGTTTGTATAGCACAACATGTTTCGGGAGGAGCAATAATTAACGTTGTTCTATACAACCCTTCTCTTAATCAGCATAAAATTCTTCCTCAATCCGATCTTCTTTGTCCGGCCGACGTCTTTTTCCGTGAGAGTAAGATCTTTGGGTTTGGTTATGATTCAATAAATAATGATTATAAGGTTATTAGACAACATGCTTGGACTTGGATAACTGGAATAAACCGCCAAAACGAAAATAGTATTACTATGGGAGGTAGCATGATGATAATAACTGAAGTGTTTACTTTGAAAACAAATACTTGGAGAACAGTGGGATTTCCCGATAATGTATTTGTATGCGATACATTTCAGTGTCTCTTCAACGGGGTTATTCATCGGTTGGCATATAATCGTTCTGATTCTAGCTTGCAATTAGTATGTTTTGATGTGTCTAATGAAACATCCCATCTGTTTCTAGTCCCAAATGGTATTACAAAAAGTGGAGGAACATGTGTGTTTGGGGATTATCTTGCTATATTTAACTTGGTTCTCAAAGGGGATGAGCCATGGTGTGATATTTGGGTAATGGAGGAATATGGGGTTGACAACTCCTGGACTCTATTACATTCAATTAGACTCCTCTGTTCACGCACTGATTTTCCATGGAGTATTTTAGGATTTGGGATGAACAGAGAGGTGATTTTTCGACAAGCTTATAGTGAAAGGATAGCTATGTTGCGTTACCCTCATGAAGAAAGTTCTGAGAATGTTGCTGAATTTCAAAATAATCCTTTTGTAGGCTTCAATCCTATAGGCTTCAGTGGTGTTGTAGCTTGTGTAGAAAGTGTAGTCTCCCTCAATGATGAGGAAGGAAATTAATGATGCATAGAGAGAGAGTTTAGATTCAAAATCCATATCTATTATGTAACATTTTCAATCTTTTAATATCATTTTTTTTTTTTTGTATCTGTGGTGGCATTCTGAATTTTGTTTATGGGCTTATTTCATTATAAGAAACCATGCATATTGGATGATATTGTGGAATCAAAGAAAACTGATTTTATTCTGCTCTTGTGCTTTTTTATTGCTACAATGCTGAATTACTTTGTACCGATATTGCTTTGTATATTCAATTTATGCTTTGTACCGATATTGCTTTGTATATTCAATTTATGCTTAGTTTGGAACTAGGAAAAATATTAGGGAAAAGAAAATGGATTCTCACATTTTCCCTTATTATGTTTGATTAGTAGGGAAATTGGGGGGAAAATAGAAATAGGGAAAATTGGGGTTAAAATCATTAGATAAAATTTTCCCACACTTTCCCCATTTTCCCCCAAAACTCAGGGGGAAATGAGAGAAAGCTGGGGAAAATTTTCTCTGTCGTCTTCTTCTTTCCTCTCTGTTTCTCCAATGAAGCCAACGAAGGGAAGCAGCGCTCATCTTCCACCAAATCCGGTTACCCGAAACTTCTGCACCGATTTCATGGGGATCCCATGGAATCCCTCCTCCAAGCACTCAAATCATTCAAGGGCAATCAGTTGGGAATTTCTTCTGAAGTGAACAGGTAATTTTTAGATTCTTGAAATTAATGATCCAACTTTGTGTGGCTTTCTTGCCTTCATATAATAGTTTCTGGTTTGCTCTCAAATCCCTCATCTGCTAATCTCATTTTGGGATTTTTTTTTGGATTTTTTGATTGGTTGAACTTGATTTTTCATGCTTTTCATAATCGGGTTGCCTTTTCATTCTGAGTTTGTGCCATAGTTATAGACTTGAACTTAATAGAAAGTATTGTATCTTCAAGTTGTAATTCTAGTGATCAAAGTGGTTCTGCTATCTTAATAGAAACATATTTTAGGAAGAGCTCTTAGGCTTAGCTATTACAGGTTCTCTTTGTGATCAATTTTCCTCCAGAGATTATTGGAGTTCAATTATTGCTATTCTAGTTATTAAAAGTGTCGAGCTAAGTGAAGGGATAGCAATTAAGTCCTCACATCAGAATGAGACATTGGTAGTGGTGTTTATGTGCCTGCTGTTATCATGAGTTTATGCATCGGCTAGAAGTAGCTGCATCCCTCTTTTCTTTATAGCATAGGGAACAAAACTTCAGGCTTCAAATTCATTTTATAGTTAACCACCTTATAAGTTCAGACAGAGCATGTAAATATAGAAACACTACATGTTAAGTGCTGTCACTTTCTGTTTTGGAGTCCCTAGAAAACTAATATGAGACATAGATGGTGAAAAATACTATTCAAAACTTGTCATGTCTCATATTTTCCTTTAGGAGCCTAAAGCCTAAAGGGGCCTTATACTTGTATTTTACACTTTTTCATTTAAACTGCTAAAAAGGAAAAATGGGGTACCTTTTTTTATGGACTTATTTCAAATGGGAGGGGATTGATTTGGTAAGTTGTAATCAAGCTGATAATTGATAGTTGAGTGATTTGGAATTTGTAATCAAGCTGATAAAGCACCATTTTCATAGCTTTCTTTGGGCTACATTAGTTTAACGGCCAATTTTGGTATTGAGAGCACCATTGTTACATGTTTATCCTGACTTTTGTTTAATATATAGATAGTAGTGGTTCTGTTTGCTTGTCCACCTTGTGCATTTGGAATCTATAGATAGTACTTGCCTTACTTTTTTATACAGCTTTTGTGATTAACGTGTGGGGTTTATCTCGTGTCTATATAGTATTTGACTTGTTCTCCTAACCAGGAAGCTAGTGCAGCAATCTCAGGCAGAAACCCTTTTCCCCCTTTTCTTTTATATTCTGAAAAGAATTTTACTGATATGTTATCATCTATTGCCTGGTAGTAGCTAGGTAACTAGCTTTTAGTTTATGAATTTGTTAAGACGTATTGAGAATAAAGGCTTGGCTATTTAGATCACTGTCCCTGGGATTAAACTTTGCTAGTTACATTTGTCCCTACTCTGTATCTGTCTGTATGTTTTCTTTTGTTCAAATATAAGATTTGATAAGCTTTAATTTGGATTGTGTCTGAATCTGTTGCTTGCTATGAACTAGTAGCTGTTTTGGGGGCATGGGATATTTGTAGCTGTTTCTTAGCTGCTTTAATGAAACAACATCTTGAAGATGACACGATGAGTGAAGACCTTAAGACTTGATGGTAATTGATGACTAACTTTTTGTTTCAGAACAAATGGAACTGAAAAGTCATTTGGTTGCTTCGGCTGGATATGTATTGCCATCTTTGGTTCTTGGTCAAGGATTAATGGGCATGGAAGGATCAATGGCAATAGTAAAGTAGAACTCATCAACCAGCTAATTAGCTGGGCAGTAAAACCCAAAGAAAATACATATAGGTGTGGTAATTAAGCAAATTTTCTTCATTTCTTTGTCTGCTTGCAATTATAAATTGCTTATCCCTCTCTCTCTCTGTTTCTTGTTTGGCTTGTTCTTTATAACCCTTCTATGAAAACAACATAAGACAGTTCCCTCAAATTGACGATTTTTCTTTCCCAGTATTCGCCACCTCTATTACAATTTCTTCGAAGCCATCCCACTAGTAGTTTAAAAGCTTCCATCTGGTCACTTTTTAATGCAAGTTGTAGGGCTGTGTCACCGTTATTTAACCGTGACATCTTCAATGCATTCCGAGCAAAAGCTTCAAGAAACTCAACCAAAAGGTCACTGTCTCCTTTTACAGATGCTAAATGGAAGTGAGTTAAATAACGGTGACCTTTTGGTTGAGTTTCTTGAAGCTTTTACAGATGCTAAATGGAAATGAGTTATAGCTTCCCTCCCTTTGACACTAGCCAGATCTTTATCAGCCTCCAAGAAACCAAGCACCAAATTTCTAAAATGTACTACTAATAGGCTCAAATGGTTGTTATAGTTTATCATCTAGGTAATCATTTCATCCGATATATCATAACAGTATGCATTTCTTTTCACAAATTGAATAAATAGCAAGGAATTAATAATCAACAATTATAGGGATAATAAAATCCTAGCCACTACAATTAAGAGTCCACCACCAGATCAATTGTCAGATGGCAACAATTATATATACAAGTTGCTTAATTTTTATTGGAAATCTATTTATAATTGCATAAAATAGCAGCATCTTCATATTGCATATATGAAGGGTTTTAATTTTTAATTTTTATCCTCCAATATATGTGTTGATTATTATAGGTGGAAATTAGGGGCGTTGACTGCTTAATTTCTTTTTGAATAAGAAAAGTGAAACCATCCATTCTTCTCCATTATTGTATCCAAAGAGTTCTGCTATTGCAATGAAGAATGCTCTCCAATAGACGATCCATTTTACAGCCTGATCCTTGCCATAGGTTGACTCCATTGTTGGCTTAATCCAAGCCAAGTTTTTGTCCATCCTCTTGAGCCACTCTTCGCTACATGCAATTTTTTTTTTAAAAAAAAAATCGAATTTGAGACGGTTCAAATTTTCAGCAGAGCAAAATTGTCAATTCAATCATTCAAATAATCTTAAGGTCAAAAATATAATATCCGTAGGTTCTACAATGCTTCTACGTCTACACACGTCAGTTGATATTTATACAAAAGGCACAAATTAAAAAGCTTTAAGATAGCCAATTGGCAATTGCCAAGCCCTATGGTTTCCATAACTTTTTCATTCCAAGCAATTTAGTTTGGAAGATAGACAAATTTTTTTTTCTTTGGAAGTGAAGATAGACAAAATTTCTTGAATGAATATGATTGATTCATTTTTATTATTTAAAATCATGTCGACTTTTATAATCATTGGCTTGAATTTTCTTATCTAAGTACTGTAAAGAGGTGGCAAAATGAATCCGACCCGAGAAAACCCGTCCGAAAAATCCAAATCCGAACTGAACCCGATTGACTAGAAAAAGTTAAATATCCGAACCCGCCTGAAGCCGAAAAAGCTCAACCTCGAAAAATTCAGAACCCGAAAAAACCCGAACCCGAATAAAAAAATGTATGAAAATTTCATTTATTCCCTATAGTTTTTCATATGAATATGTTTAAAAGGTAAATTAATAAATTACATATAAAATTTGAAAAAGATAATGACATTTTTCATCCGGATAAAAAGGATAAATGATTTGGTCAAAACCCAAACTGAACCTGAACTCGAATTAACCAGACCCAAATTCAATCTGAACCCGAATTAACATGACCCAAATTCAACCCGGACCCGAATTAACACGACCCAAATTCAACCCGAATCTGAATTAACCTTACCCAAATTCAACCCGACCTGACTTAAGCCCGAATCCGAAGCCAACCTGACCCGCCCATTTGCCACATCAGCACTGTATGTGCCTTTGATAATTCTCATCTTATAGTCCAGTGTATATATCGTAATTAATTTGTGTATAATTAATCATAAGAGACGTGGAATAATTAAATTGGTATATTTGTAAAAACTCCTAAAGCTAATTTTGTATTGAAAATTGAATTTAGTTGCTCTCACCTAGTCTTTGCATAATGCTTCCCATTCACAAGCCAATGATTGACAATAGAAACATCATCCTGCATATATACGAACAAAAAGCTATCAACAAGCAAGTTAATGAGCTAATGCCTCAATTGGCTAACGCCTCAATTGGGTGGAAGGAGTTTCATGTTCCTAAAGCACGATCTTAGATTTGGGTCTTGCAGATAGAGAATTAGACATTAAGAGAGTTTTCTCCCTGTTTGGATACTTTAACTTATATTGGATAATTTAATAGATCCAATATAACTATATAAAAAAAAAAGCTAGTTTATGGGAAAAGTCTTTAATCTGTTTAATTTGCTATAGCTAATTTTTTTATATGGCATCAAATATTAAATATTCCATAGCTATTGAATCTCGGACGCAAAAGAATTTACCTGGAAATAAAGAAGCAGATTAGCTGAAGGCATTGTACCTCCTGTGAAGAAGTACCTAGTTATCCAGTCATCTTCACTTTTGTCCTAGATAAAAATAACTCGATATCAACTCCAAGATCCTAATTAATAATTTAATAATAAATAATTTTGTTCAAAAAAAAAGATTGACGTCTATATATAATATTGCCTCAAAGTGGTAAGCAAATGCTTTATGGCAGAAATAATCAACAAAAAGAAGACTATCATGTTTCATCCACTCGGATATCTTCTTGAGAAGAGCCTCATAATTCTTCATGTGCTGTCAAAAAGAAGATAGATATATAATTAATCAAATTTTCAGCATTTAATATTGTGTTTAATTAATTTTTGTTGCGTAATGGAGTTTAGTTAGTTGCATTCACACTGAGACAAGGAAAACACAATTAACCTCAAACATTCCAATAGAATAGATCCTGTCGAATGATCCCTCCATTTCTAATGTGCATATGTCTGCAACAATGATTTCCACATTCTGCAACTTATGATCCCTACATGTAAAATTAAGGGTAACCAAAATTAGTTTAAAAACTACTCAAAGTTATCCTAAAAGGCATATATAAATAATATAAATGAGAGAGGTACATGTGCTTGCGTTATGGGGAATTTTTAATATGGGTATACTTGTTTATACCTATTACTATTTGTTTTGCAAGTGTATACTTGTTTCTACACCTAGTAATGTAATATATATCATCCATAATATATCCTTCAAAAATAAATCCTTTAAAAAATATATTCTTAAATATCCTTAAAAAATAAATACTGAGATGCAAGTGGTTAGTAGTTAATAGGATACCCGACACTACTCGACACGATTAAGTAGGGTTAGGATTTATATATGGGTAGTAGTTTTAGTACCCATGATAGGTTCAGGTAGGATTCGGGTAGTGACCGGTACCCACTACCCGAACCCCGTTATTTATTATTTATTTTAATATTATAATTTTATTTATATATTACATTTTTACTTAAAAACTACTCATAATCAATCTAATTAAAATTTGTTATTACCATATGAGTCAATTTTTATAGATTTTTTTTTGCTTTGTAAATGAGAATGTGCATTTTCTGTGGATTTAAATATAATAAATATGATTTATGAGGTTATTAAAGAGATGAAGTACGAATCGATTCATTGTAATCAAATGTGAGAAATGACTAAAACAGGACGATAAGATCGTCCCATGTTAGAGTTAGAAGGAGTATTTAATAATTTCACCCGGTTAAAAAATAATATGTAGGATATATGTTATAAAAGGACACATATACCGGCATTGATCCTCTATAAAAGCTTTCTGGGTGGTGGAATTGCAAATTCCTGTGATCTTGCAATAGGGAAAATTCCGGGCAATATAGAGAGAAAGTGAACCCCATCCACATCCCACGTCAAGAATTTTGTGCCCATCTTTTAATTGCGACCTCTCACAGTATAGCTCCAACATTGCTTCCTCAGCCTCCTCCAAAGTTGTCGACTCATCAGAAAAGTAGCAACAACTGCATCAATAGTTCAATATGTATCCATACATGATATATAAATAATTAACCTTAACAAAATCGAATTCGTTAATTCATATACTTGATCATGAAATAAAATAGGTGGGACAAATAAAAGCACCTATATTTGAAATTCTTCCCAAGAACCAACTTGAAGAAAGAAGTTGGAAGCTCGTAATGTTGAGTTTTAGGCTTATCTGTCTTGATAGCTATAGGCATCTCTTTTAGAGCTGCAATATATGCAATTAATTAAACAAAATTAGAAACAATTCAACCAAACTCAACAAAAATCATTCAAATAAAATGTAACCCCCAAAGTGTAAGTTTAAAAGATTATACTATATCCAAAAATATTGTACATACAGTTAGCAAATTGGAGGAGGTCTTGGAGTTGGAGTTGCGGAGAGGGTGTAGAAGCAGAGCGAAGACGGGAGGCCAAGAGCAACCGTGTTAGCCTCCTTATAACAGAATCAGGGAGCAAATTGCGCTCCAGGGAAGCCAACATAAACTGCACCGTAACATGATAAGCTGCCTGCATTAGACCATCCATTAGCAAAGCTTAATTTGCTTTTCAACCTTCCAAGAACTTTTTCTTTCAGCTGAGATTAGGAGCTTTTGAATAATAAGTTGCTGTATATAGCACAAGGTATTTGGACTTTGGCTTTGGCCCAGGAAATCAAGTTACCATAATGATGATGATTACTATTAATAATTATTACTATATTTTTTCAACTATAAGCTGGAGTCTCATTTACAACTCTAAAAAAATCGATTTTGCACCCAAGTTGTTAGCTCAACTGGTGAGTGCACCGTGCCTGAACTGTGAGGTCTCGGGTTCAAGTCTCACGGAATGTGAGTTTAGGTTATTTAGTTGTTTGTTTGTATATGTTAGTTTGGTAGGTAGGTTATTTAAGGTAATTTCTTAGTTTGGGTTGGATTCTCATTTAGATATTTGGGCATATGGAGATTTATTCTGATTGTAATGAGATTTAACTTGTACCACTCACAAAAAAAAAAAAAAGAAATCAAGCTTTAGACACATCACACAATCTATTGGCCTAATTATAACTGAAGTGGCTGTTAGATGTTATAGATCTGCCTAACCTGTTGAAAACAAGAGCTTTAACATTTAACTTTCCGAAAGAGATTAGTTTTAGACAAAAAAATAAAATAAAAAAATCTAGGAATACTCATTGATTATAAAAAAAAAATTAAAAAAAAATTCAAAATTTGACATAGCCATATATTAAGTAGGGGTGAGTATCCGGTCGGTTTGATCGAAAAAATCAACCAACCGAATTAACCGAACTACCAACAATCAATTGACGTAAAATCGACCGATCAAGTATCAAAATCGAGAAAACCGAAGCTCGATTGGTTCTGTTGGTTTGTTGAATTTTGTATTTTCAATTTATATTATACTTCTTTCTTTTGAAAGTTCCTTAAGTAATTAAAATAATAATAATAAAATTAAAAAATAATTTAAAATACAATTATACAATAAATATCTTCAACTTATCTATCTATATCTATCTATATCTATATCTATACTATATTAAAAAGTACGTTCAACTCTAAAACTTTTGAATTGTTTATTATACCCTTGTTTGTCAAATATATTTCTCAAATGTCACTGTTTAATTATTATAGTTTATTCTACAAAAAACTCTATTTTTATTCAATTAAATCTAATATCTTTATAATTACTTTATTTTTACCATTTTACTATTTTTCAATAAAAATTTGGATATATCAAATTCTTTTAATATACAGTTTTATTCTACTAAAAACTCTATTTTCATTTAATTAAATTCAATATTTTATAATTATTTTATTCTTACCATTTTAATTTAAAAAGTTATTATGATTGACATCTTTACTATTTGATAGTTTATAATAATGTATCGTGATTAAAATTTATTATTCTCTAACGTGCAATTATTTTATTTGACTTATAATTAATTTTTTGCTTGATAAATGTAACTCTTATTGTGGGTTTAAATTTGATGTTTTACTTTGTTAATATTTTTCTTTGTGTGGGATAATTTCTTATGTTACTTTGATTGTAAAACCCAATATATATACAAATAGGCTGGTCGAGTTGGACTTGGTTTAGGTCAGTTTCGGGTTAAGGAAATTTAGGGTTATAAGGATTCAGTTAATTTTCAATTTCAGGTAGGGTTGGGTACAAATCACTCAAATGTCAGGTCATTTGGGTTTTGGTCAATTTTGTTTCGGCTCTTTTTTCAGTTTTGGGTCATATGGTTCCAATAATTATGGGTTTGAGTCTTCGATTTTTTAAGGATTTTGGTCAGGCCGTCAGGTCATTTCGGTTTCGGATTGAGTGGATTTTTTGGTCGACTCGGGTTGGATAAAGGTTTGGTTTCATGCGATCGAGTCGAATACCCGTACTCGGGTGAAATTTTGTCAGCTCTAATAATAGATTTCTTTAAGACAGATTGGATCACGTGCAACGCACGTGAAAGTGAGAACTAGTTAGGTTAAAATATACAATTAAGTATCTATACCTCTATGACTATACCTTACTATTAAAGTTATCTCCAAACTGCTATATGCTTAGTATTTGACTTTTCTAATGCTAACATTTGTCCAAAATTGATTGGTTAGGAGAAAACCAATATATTATTATACATTTATTACAATTCAAATAATATTTTATAAATAATATTTAGAACATTGAATTATAATCAAAGTAAAACTTCTTCTAGTAAATAATTATTTGAATAGACATTAGAATTCTAACAATATTTCCTTCTATTTAACTTAATTGTTATTACATTACATAAAATAAAAATTTTACATAGAATTGAAATTACTCGGTTCTAATCATAAATCCGACGTGAATGCACGGTCCATTTAACTTAATTGTGATCACATAAAATAAAAATTTAACTTAGAATGGGAGGGAGTAAATATTATATCAGTTATTCGGTCGGATAGGTCGAGAAGTTTTCAAAGCCAAAACTGACTAAGGCCTGGTTTGACATTGTATTTGGAGATAAAAAAGCTGTTTTTGAACCCAAACGCAATACGAAATAAATCCTGATTTGTGTCAAAAGCTAATTTTGAATGCAAAAGTCAAGCCAACCCGAGAAGCTAATCCTTAGGTGCTTTTGCGTTTCAAAAGTGCTTTTGGACATTAAATGACTAATATCCCCTAATTATTTTTCTCTTTCCTTTTTAACTAATATATCCTTTTTAGACATTTTATCCTTCAACCCCATTTTTCCACAGCAATACCAAATATCATTTACATTTTTCTTCCGCAATTTAAAAAAGCACTTCTCAAAAGCACTTTTTCCAAACCAAGTTTTTTCAAACTGCAATCTCAATGCGAAACTAAGCCTAAATAACCAAACAAACATTGAAGTACGAGACAATGTAATTGGTTGGAGGGCAGGGTTCGGCATGATGAGGTGCCTAACTGAAGTTTATAGGTTTGGAAAGAATTCGTGGAGGAAATTCGAAGATTTTTAATTTTTTTTTATGGTGATTAGAAATGCATCTCAATGTTTCTTTAATCTGCTATTCATCGGTTGGCATTTATAGTTATGGTTCATTCCAAATCAAGCCATGGCCACGTGCATGGTTTTTATGTTGGCGCAATGAAGTATTCAAGATGTTATTTTCCCTGCCAACTGGTATTTTAGGAAAAGAAAGATCGTTAAGAGGATTAATACTTTGTGTGGGGATTTGGTTTGTATATTTTACTTAATGCTTGAAGAAGGGTTCAGCTATGTTATGAGTTATGACATATATGGGTGATCAAGAAATTTAAATATGGATCGAGTTGAAGAAATATGGGTTGAATTAGACTATTCGGTTCGATAGTTGATTTTCCTCATGGCATTTTCGGATTTGGGATGATACTAGGTAGTTGTGTCTCATCGTCTTAATGAAAATTTGAAGGGTCATGAGTTCGGTTCTCATGACATTGTATACCACAGGGGTGTTTTAGCTAGAGGTGGCAATCGGGCGGGTCAGGTTGGATTCGGGTTTGGATCATCGGGTTCAGGTCGTTTTCGGGTTCGGGCTTAAGTCGGATTCGGGTTAAATTGGGTTGGGTTGATTCGGGTTCAGGTTAAATTTGGGTCAGGTTGATTCAGGTTCGGGTAAATTTTGGGTCAGGTTAATTCGGGTTCGGGCTCGGGTTGGGTTTTGGCCAGATCATTTACCCATTTTTTCTCCGGATGAATAATATCATAAACATTTCCAAATTTTATATGTAATTTATTAGTTTACCTTTTAAAACATATTCATATAAAAAACTATATACCATAGATGAAATTTTCATAAATTATTATTTATTTTCAAATATTAGTATTGAATCCAGGTTTTTTCAGGTTCGGGTTCGGGTTTTTTCGGATTCGAGTTTTATCGGGTTTCAGATTTTTCGGGTTTGAACTTTTTCGGGTTCAGACGGATCAGGTATTTGACTTTTTTAGTCAATCGGGTTCAGGTCGGATTCGGATTCAGATTTTTTTCGGATCGGATTCATTTTGCCACCTCTAATTTTAGCTTGCGTAGAAAGTCTAGTCTCACTCAAGGAAGGTAATAATATATTGATCATAGGTAGTAGTACTAGATTTCATTAATTTATATTTAAACATTTTTTTCTTTGTTTTGAATTATAATTTTAATGGAATTAATGTATTGGGTGGAGGACTTCTTCCCTCTGTTCTCTAGACGTGTTTACTTGCATATATAGGTGTTTATAATTATACTCCTTCTCCTCCTATATAAAATATATAAGTCTTTGTTTTATTTTGTTGGTCAATTTACAAAGTCAAGAAGGCGTTAATTACTTACTTTCTAAAATTTTCCTTCTCTAATTAATGAGAGATGATGAACATATATACGTGAATATTTAATTAAGATTATTTTGAGAAAATAGACTAAAAAGTATATAAAATTTTACAAACAACTAACTAGTAACTTTAGAGTTTATATTTGATGCATATAATGAAACTAGCTCACGCTCACCAAAAATTGACACCTCCTTAATAAAGAATTTAAAATTTTTGTAGACACCTTAAAATAACTATTGGTTTATATATAATATATACCGTTAGTAGAATTTATCAGACTGCACAAACGGGTCTTGAATGGTGACATTTATCTCTAGAGACTAGATTGAAATATTTAAAAAATAATTAATTTAGAAAATGGACGAGTATCAACTCCACAAATCGTTTGTGGAGTCCAAAATTTACACCATCAATGTATCAAATAATTTCCCAATAAATATTAGAAACTTTGTAATTAATCGTGAAAAGTAAAGCACCTCGCCCAAACTCAATCCCACTCACTCATCTTATAAGTTCTGTAGTGTTTCTTCAAATGTCTTCATTCTTACCGTATCTATCTTTTATTTTATTTTTTTTAAGGAAGGATTCTCTTCATTTTTTATATTAAGGAAAATTATATAATAAAGTGTCGATATAGTATATCAGACTGAACATGCGAGGTTTAAGGGTTGACATGTGTCCTTTAGGGAATAGTTTTGATTTTTTTCCCATTCGGTATCCAGAACTTTGCTCGGACTACTCCGAATTCGACCGGGTCGCGCTCCTAGGTTTGGTGGGTGAGTCTACCAACGGGGGTGGTTGCAGAGGCAATGTCTTAAACCTAAGACCTGCATAATCTGGAACAAGCCGCTTACCACTTGATCCAACCCCACGTTGGTAAATATTTGTTAGGATTTTGACTCAAATCCTAGTCAGATTTGGATTGAGATTTTTTAGGGAAATTGATTGGTGGACAAGAAGACTTGGTAAACAAGAATCCTAGTAGGAAATGGATTCTTGGAGGCTAAGTTTGTGCTAATATAAATAGACAATTTCTCTATAGAGTTTTGTATGCTTGGAAAAAAGATGTAGTCTAAGGGTTAGATTTGGGTGGAGACACCCCATAGGACAAAAGGATGGTTCTCATGGGTGTTGATAATTATGTGTTGATGCAATTTTCTATAACTAGTGGATTTCTCTTCTTCTCCGTGGACGTAGGCAAGTTCAGTGCCGAACCACGTAAATTCTTTTGTCTTGTGTGAATGTTTATTATTTTAGTTGCTTATGCTTGCATGATTAATTTGATAGATTATAGTTTGGGATATCCGGGTTACAACAATTGGTATCAGAGCTCAGGTTGAATGGATTGGAGGTTGCTTAGTAACCCAAACTTGAGATATGGTTCGTCGGATTTGATTGTTGTGGAGATTGCCAAATTTTGCTGCTAGATGATTGTTTGAAGATTGCATGTTGGCCTTTCAAATCAGATTTGGATGAAAAGCACGATCGGATTCAGAATTAAAGTTGAAGATGATGCACTGAAGATGAAAACAAAGATTGCTTGAAGATTGGGAGACTTTCATCG
This sequence comes from Corchorus capsularis, assembly GCA_001974805.1. Lineage (NCBI taxonomy): Eukaryota > Viridiplantae > Streptophyta > Magnoliopsida > Malvales > Malvaceae > Corchorus > Corchorus capsularis. The sequence continues at coordinate 15,509 of AWWV01011563.1, forward strand.
TAGGTGGAGCCATGCATGTCCTTGAAGATTGATTGAAAATTGAAGATTGAAGATTTGATGGAATTTGAGTCAAGGTGGAGATTGTTAGGATTTTGACTCAAATCCTAGTCAGATTTGGATTGAGGTTTTTTAGGGAAATTGATTGGTGGACAAGAAGACTTGGTAAACAAGAATCAAAGTAGGAAATGGATTCTTGGAGGCTAAGTTAATTTATGCTAGTATAAATAGAGAGTTTCTCTATAAAGTTTTGTATGCTTGGAGAAAAGATATAGTCTAAGGGTTAGATTTGGGTGGAGACACCCCATAGGACAAGAGAATGGTCCTTATGGGTGTGTGTGTGTGTGTGTGTGTGATTGTTTGCTTTGGTAGATGTGCTTGTTAGTTTGTAGAGACCGAGCGAGAGTGCTGAAATAGAGACCAAGCGAGAGTACTCAAGATTGTTTAGGTTTGGTTTAGGATTGATTGTTAGATTGGGTTGAGAGATTGAGTGAGAGTTATTGATAATTATGTGTTGTAATTTTCTATAACTAGTGGAAATCTCTTCTTCTCAGTGGACGTAGGCAAGTTCAGTGCTGAACCACGTAAATTCTTTTGTCTTGTGTTGATGATTATTATTTTTATAGTTGCTTCCACTTGCATGATTAATTTGATAGATTATAGTTTGGGATATCCGGGTTACAACAATATTAAAGTACAAAATTGGTCCCTGAAGTGGAGCAACCATAGCATTTTGGTCCCTCAAGTGGAGTTAACCGAGCAATCAAGACCTTTTCGTTAATGTCTGTCAAATGTGCCGTTAAACCGTCCGACGTGGCAGTGATGCCGTCAACTATGCTGACGTTTCATCTGCCACGTCATTTTTTAGAATATAAAAATAAAAACGAAAAAAAAAATTCATTGCTCAAATTTATTTTTTTTCCTCTTCTTTCTTCTTCCATATTTTCTGGGATTATCGTTTATGTAATAATATATGTTGCTGCAACGTCAAAACAAAACAAAAACACCCAAGCAATTTGTCAGAAACTTGTGTGAATTGATTCTTTATTTTAAAAACCCAACCATTATAAAAATCATGGATTAATAAAATTAAAGCCAAAAGAGTCAGAGAGATGAGTAGGAACCTTGTACAAGCTATGAGTTGAATAACAGATACAAACAGAAGAAAAGTGCAGTTAAATGCCAAACCCACGTTCCTCAAGTGTTCTCTAGGCAGTCCATCAAGAACTTCAAAGCACTAAAAAATTTGCAAAAATGCGGAGTTCAAATTTGAAAAGAAATGCTCATCATCATTTTCCTCATGTGTTTAATGAAGTTGGGTTTAAAATTTTTTACCTGAATAACATGGTTTCTGAAATCAACTTTTTATCTTTCTTTTCAAACTCCGATCCAGTCCTTTCATACTCCGGCTTACGCCCATAACTCGACTCAGATTGCTAATAGTTAGGCCTCCTTCCATAACCAAATTCATGTTGCTCCCCATAACCACCAGGGCGACCACCAAAATCGGGGCTTGGGTCAGGCATAGCTGCTGTTCATTCTGGAGATCTTCATCGGCATAAGCACATGAGTCGGAGCCGGAAGAGAAATGGGGACGAGAGAAATCAAAGTCTGTCTATGAAGGGTAATTAATCTAGATCGAAAACCACCAAATGAGGCAAAACTTGGAAAATCCCAATACCTGATGGCAGCTTGGAACATGAAATTCAGGAAAGAGAGAGAGATGTTGTTGATGGGGATGTAAGAGGAGGCCATCTAGTAGTTTGAACGACCCTCAACAAGAGAGAGTGAGAAAACGAGAGACAGAGAGTTCACACACAAGAGAGAAATTTCATGACATAGGAGATGGCGAGGAGGTGGCCGCAAGGGGGGATCGTCGAGAGCAGCCAAAGGGTGGCTGCAGGGAGAAGAAGAAGAAGTTGGTTCAAGATTTAGGGTGAAGAAGAAAAGAAAAGCAGAGAAGAAAAAACTTTTGTTTTCTAATTCGTTTTTTTAATTGATTTTTTTATTATGAAAAAATGACGTGGCAGATGATACGTCAGCAAAGTTGACGGCATCACTACCACGTCGGACGGTTTAACGGCATATTGATGGACACTAACGAAAAGGACTTGATTGATCAGTTAACTCCACTTGAGGGACTAAATTACATATTTTTTCACTTGGGGGGACCAAAATGCTATGGTCACTCCACTTCAGGGACCAATTTTGTACTTTTACCAAATTTTGGACTCCACAAGCGGGGTGAGGTGTTGACACATACCTGTTTTATGAATTAATTTTGTTTTTAAAAGCCATTACTATTCCCTAATAATTCAGAAAATGGGTATGTGTCAGCTCTGTACCACGCTTGTGGAGTCCAAATTTTACACTGTCAGTGTATCAAATAATTATCCTTTTAATAAAGAGTTATTATTTGGTACACCGTGGGTGGAGTTGTTGGACTCCACAAACGGGTTAAAATGTTGACAAGTACCTCATTGATCCATAATTAATTAAATTTTTAATATTCAAATCTATTTACTAAAGGGACACATGTCAACCCTTTAGACCTGTACGTGTTGTTTGCTAAACTCCACCGATGATGGATATAATATAATTTGGTATGTTGGTGTTTACGATGGTGAGTTATTATTTGATACACCGCCAGTGTAGTTTATGGACTGCACAAGCAGGTTAGAAGGTTGCAAGTACCCCATTTCAGAATTAATTAAATTTTTAATATTTCAATCTAGTCCCTAAGGGGACATATGTCACCCTTCTAGACTCGCACATGAAGTCTACTAAACTCCATTGACGGTGGATCTGATAATAATTCTTACGATGGATGAAAATTAACCAAAACTAGATATTATTCCTGCGCATCCGCATCAGATTGTTTTGATTTCAGTAGTTGCACAAAGAATTTTAATTTTAAAAAGGAAAATTTGAGAGACAAAAGGAATTTTAATTTTGGGATATGAGAAAACTTAAAGAAGGAGAGTAATTAATTCAGTATTACCCTAATATATTATTAGATTTATATTTGATGCACTAACAGTGTATAAGTTCCATACACCATCAATGAACCATATGTTGCCACCTCATAAATAAATCTATATTATATATAAAAGTACAAATAAGGAGGAACTTTATGTTTTCCGATTGTACCCTTATTTTTAAAACATATTTCCAATTGTACCCTTTTTTTTAAAACATATTTCTAAATTGCCATTACTAAATAATATTTTTAATTATTCCATTATTCTTTTAATCATAAATTATTCCATTATATGAATTTAATATTTTACTTTTAATTTCAATTTTTAAATGTCAATAAAAAGATTAAACTAACACTAACACCAACACTAAGATGTACAATACTATTGTTAGTGAAATTCCATCTCTTCGTTATATAATGTTTTGCGGCATTCACTTTGTTCAATTGGAAATTGTTGAGTTAGAAGAGTAGGTGATATTATGATTTTGATTTTCTTGTCTCTATGTGGTTATCAAAATTTCATAAGAAGGTTATTATAATTCCATGGGGAGGTTACCAAAATTTCATAGTGTGGTTACCAAAATTTCATAAAGTGGTTACCAAATTTCATAGGATCAGGTTATTAAAATTTCTTACGTTGGTTATTGAAATTTCATAAGGTGATTAATTATCACAATTTTATAGAAACGTTATCAAAAAGATTTCAAAAATGTCATAATGAGGTTATACGAATTCCATAGTGTGGCTAACAAAATTTCATTAGAAGGCTACTAATACTTCATCGGGAGGTTATCAAAATTTTATAGTGTGGTTATCAAAATTTCATATGAAGGTTATAAAAGTCTCAATTTCATAAGGAGTACCAAAATTTGATAGAAGATTATCAAATCTCATAGAGTGATTATCGAAATTTTATAAAAATAGGATTATCAAAATTTATATGAAAATTATCAAAATTTCATAGTGTTGTTATCAAGATTTCAAAGCGAGGTTATCAAAATTACATAATGTGATTATCAAATTTCATAGAGGGGCAACAAAATTTTATAAAGATGTTATCAAAATTTCATAAAGAGGTTATCAAATTTTCAAAATGTGATTACAAAAATTTCATAGTGGTATTTCTGGGGAGGTTATCAAAATTTCATAGTATGGTTACCAAATTAGGAAGGTTATTAAACTTTTATGATGGAGTAATCAAAATTTCAAGGAGGATACCAAAATTTAGGGGGAATATCGAAATTCAGTGAGGATATCAAAATTTCATATGAAGGTTATCAAATTTTCATAGTTTAGTTTTCAAAATTTCATAAGAGGGTTATCAAAATTTCATAGTATGTAGATCAAAATTTCATAATGAGGTAATCAAAAAATCATAGGGAGCTTATCAAAATTTGTATAGTTATCAAGATTTCATAAGAAAGTTATCAAAATTTTATAGGGAGGTTTATTAAAATTTTATAGGAAGATTTATCAAAATTTCATAGCGAGGTTATCACAATTTCATAGTGTGATTATCAAAATTTTAAAGTGTGATTACTAACAATTCATATGGAGGTTTTTAAATTTTTATAAAGTGGTTATCAATATATCATATGAAGGTTATCAACATCTCATAGTGTTGGTTATCAAAATTTCATTGGGAAGTTATCAAAATTTCATATTGAGGTCTTCAAAATTCCTTAGCGAGGTTAACAAAATTTCATAAGTTAAAAGAAATTATAAAAAGATTCTTGAAATTCTATAGTATCGTTATTAAAGTTTCATAGGAAGGTTATCAAAATTTCATAATGGGATCATAAAAAATAGTGTAATCAGGGGCGGATCTTGACACATGAGATTGAGAGGGCCAAATTGAATACAACATAATTTGGGGGGGGGGGGGGGTGGGCAAGGCCCTCCTAACCATTGTCTACGGTCCGCCCCTGAGTGTAATTATCATAATTTAATAGAGAGGTTATCATAATGTCATATAAATATTTTATTTAAACACGTTGTGCCACGTGCAACGCACGTGATAGCTAAAACTAGTAATATCAAAATTACTAAAGTACTTAAAAATAAATACTCAATAATAATTTTCAAATTAGATTATTGATTTATTTCCTTACTCTTTTCTCTCTCCTCTGTGCATCTTTCCATTGGTGTTAATCCGTTGTCACTGTCAAACTTAATATTCTCAAGTTCGTTTCATCGATTCAAAATGAAAAATCATATTTTCAAGATTATACATCCTCGTCAATGCCAAAAAAAAAACATTATACATCATCGTCAAGTACTCTTTTAGATCAATATCGTTTTATATATAGTTGGTATTGATCAATAGGAGAACATGCAAATATACAATACTTTAAGGATAATTTTAAGGGTTTAAATTCTATTAGGATCATCCTAAAAAAGGGTGATTTTAGGATTTCATTAGGATGGTGTCACCTAATCAAATTTGAATCATCATCAAATCCTAGTTTAAACCACCAACAAGGGGTTGGATCAAGTGGTAAGCGGCTTGTTACAGCTTAAGCATGTCTCAGGTTCGAGACCTTGCGTACGCAGCAGCCCCTGTTGGGAGACTCACCCACCATAACCAGGTGCGCGACGCGGGTCGGATCCGGATTATTTAGGGCCAAGCCTTGGATACCGGATGGGATACAAAAAAAAAAATCCTAATTTAAACCCTACCATACCTAATTAAATATTTATTAATTACCTTAAACTAATCTTAACCTTAGTTAATAAAGTTAAAGACAAACGTAAAGAGTCTAAAATCTTATTTTTATTATATTCGTTCCAATTGTATATCACAATATCACTACAACCAAGAATTTATATAATGTGGTTTACTAGTCTCTTTTTTTTTGTTAAATAACTTTTTCTACTCATAATTTGGATTTGTTCTAAACAAGTTAAATTAGTTTGTCACTAGTAAAGAAATTTTTTTTGTTTCACATCCAAAACAAATTTTAATGTGAAAAAAAAAGTCATGTTATAGGGCAAAAACAAATTTTATTACTAAAATTATAAAAAAGTCACGTTGCAAGTTAAAAATAAAATTATTCAATTTTAACTAAGATTAAGATTAGGTTAAGGTAATTAATGAAAACTCGGGATTACTAAATACCGTCCCAAAATTACTAGCTACCGCTCCCAAAAGACATTTTTGCTCTTTACTTCATTTTCTTCAAACTTCCTATCCTTTCAAATCCTCTGAAACCTTCAAACTAAAAATCGCAAATCATTTATAACTTTTCAAATTTTTAACGGATTATCGACAATTATTAATAGTGAATAGCCTGAGAATTTGGAAATGGACGATAACAAGTCGTCAACATCTTTTTCAAAAAAAAAACATAATTTTAGGCCGGAGCGCGATCGGATTGCACCTCGCCATATGGACTCGAGTTTTTCAAGGAACACCATGTCGCTGTTTGGGTTTGGTTATGATTCGATGAATAATGATTATAAGGTTATTAGTAGAACTGTTCAAGGGCCAGGCTTCTCGTCCAAGCCCGTAAGCCTGCCCGATATTTGGGAGGGCTTAATTGGACAAAAATTTGAAGCCCGTTGGATGGGCTTGGACAAAATTTTAAGACCCACTTACAAAATGGGCCGGGCTTGGTCTTAGCCATAAAAGCCCAGTCCGGCCCGTATACTTAAATAATTAAAATATTTTATTTGTTTTTAATTAGATTGACTAGTTAAAATATTCATTAGATGTGTAAACTAATTATTTTGATAAAAAATATATATGTTAATTAAACTTTACAATCTTAGATATAATATTTATTATTAAATAAATAATAAATATATTTTAAATAATAAATAATAAGTTCAAAATAAATAAATAATATATATATTTAATTACTAAACGGGTGGGCTTGGACGGTTCTTGGACAAAACTTTTTTTAATTGGGCGGGTTTGGGCACAAGTTTAGACCCGTTTAGTTGGGCCGAGCCGGGCTTGGACTAGCCATCTAAGTATAAATCAAAGCTTGGGCCCGGCCCGGTCCGACCCATGAACACCTCTAGTTATTAGACAACATTATTGTCGAATGGACAAGATTAGAATGTTTGACTCTATAGTTTTTTATGATAACAAAATATTCTAAATTAGTGAGACTGACCAAGCTACTTAAGAGTGCAGTGACAAGTTGAGTGACACATACAACTCATGGTTATGGGCAAACCAAATCCTTTCGAAGCTCAACGTCACAGAAGAAGCATGCTAGATGAAGTCCTCCCTGTTAAGCACAATTCAAGTGGAGATTGAAGAAGACTTAGTTCAAGTTGCAATAGAGAAGTCATTTCAGTGGGACTATGCATATGAAAAAGTGACTAAAATATTCAGAAGGAGTTTAGTTGAAGCAAGTTTTAGTGACACAATTTGGAAGCTCAATTTAGTGAGACCAAAGAAGGTTGACAACACCACCAGACAGTTTTTGCCAGCGCCAGAAAACGACAAAATAACGGGATTAAATTCAAACCGGCGCTCCAACGGCTAGTTTTGACAGATTTGTATTTAAGGCTTGAAATGACCGTTGGAAACAAAATTTCGAACATTCAAGAATCCAAAAGAAAGCATTAACTCTCTAGATTCTCTCTCAAGCCGTACAACACTCTTATTCTTTGTTTTTGCTTGGTTTTAGCAAGTTTGTTCTTAACTCTTTTCTTGTAAATCTTGTCTTGCGCTTATCTTGTGTATTTCGATCATCTAGGATTAGTTTACACACTTCAAACTTTGTTTATTTGATTGTGGTTGAGTGCAGGGAGCACTTGTTCGAGTTAGGGTTTTAGCTCAGTGTGGTTTCAAGTTTGGGGAAAGCTTGGGTTGTTGTAAAGGCTTGGTGTAGGCCCGTAACTACATCGGATTAGTGGATTTTGTGAAAATCCTTGGTTGGGAAGAGTCAAGGTAGAGAACGTAGGTCGGATGGACCGAACCTCTATAAATCGTGTGTCGAGCTAAGCTTCTCCTAATCCTTTTTAGTTATACAGCCTTTATAAGTCTTTATTGCCTGCCATTCATTCTCTCATACTCCTCTGTCTCTTCTTCATTTACTCTGTGCACTGTTGCATTTATCATCTCTGTCACATCTATTTATTGCACTTATATTGTCTCTGCTCTGTTCATTTTATTCCCACTAATTTCTTCATTCTATCTGGTCGCACTAATTTTCTGTGTTGTAGAAAGTTCCTTAAGTTGAAAGAATTTTCGAAGTGGGCTATTCACCTCCCCTCTAGCACCAAATTTGGGACCAGAAGGCTAACTGAAGTATATATACCTTAAGAAGGAATTCTTGGAGAGAAGTAGGATGTAATAATATTCCTGATGATTTCAGATTAGGTGGCCATTCATGCTATTTCTTCAATGGGTCTATTCATCGGTTGGCATTTAAAGGGTATACTAACAATTGGGTGCTTTTAAGTTTTGATGTTTGCAATGAAGTGTTCCATTTGTTTACACTAGGAAACAGTATTGAAATTCTGGCCGAAAAAGAAAAAAGTAATGAGATTACTTATAGTAGTAGTGTAAGGATTGATGTGTTTCAGGGTTTGCTATCTATAATTAACCCTCTGATTGGAGGGGAAAATTTTTGTGATATATGGGTGATGAAGGAATATGGAGTTGAAGATTCTTGGATTCAACTACATTCAGTTCGACTATCAACTATTTCATCCATTCATGATATTTATACTCATATTTTAGGATTTGGGATGAATGGAGAGTTTATTATAAAGATAGGGTGGGGGATTCTGGGGCTATTATTTGTGTCTTACCCTGAAAATAAGAAGATTGTTAAATTTGATGATTATGAGAATCAACCTGTAATATTCTTCCACGGTGCTTCTACTTGCACAGAGTGTCTAGTCTCTCTCGAGGAAGGCAATTGATCATACATTCCAAGTTCAAATTACTTTCCAAGTGATAACTTTTTGAGGGTGACTCCTTTATTAGGAGTTGATTGATTTCTTGATTTCGATAGTAGAAGACTTTTTGTATTTGTAATTGACCAGGCATAATTTGGAAGTAATTTTATTTGAATGAATACAGAGCTCCTCTGTTTTGAATTTTGTTTTTGACATTTTTCCCTTTTGTAGTTTTCTTTTATTCTTAGGAGGTTATTTCCTTCCCCCTCCAGCCATTGGCCAATCAGTGAGAGAATTTCTATGGATGACACTATTTCCTTGATCTGGACGTGTGTTTCATTTGAATGGCAAATGCAGGTGTTTATAATTGGAACGTACGGGTGATTGTGAAGAATAAATTGGCAAAAGTAATAAGTATATTATTAGAAACTCAACTAGCTAGTTAGCGAGTGTCTAATTTAAATAGAACTTGAAGTATACAAATTACTCCCCCTGTTCCATTTTAATTGTCCATTTTCCTTGTTTTTTTTAATTGTCCCTCATATTTATTTTCCAAAAATATCCTTCTTGAAACATGAGTTTAATTAAAAGGTCAAACATGCATTTAATTGGAGAGAAGCAATGACTTAAGGGCATTATAGGAATATTAAGTGAAATTGTGATAGAATTTAGGAAACTAACTGAAATTAACTACCTTTCTTAAAAAAATAAATTGATTAGAAGGAACAATTAAAAAAGAGGGAGTAACATGCAACAAATTATTTGTTTCCGTTAAATGTGCTTAACCACTAGAACTTGCAATTGGGCGGGTTCGAGCGGGTTCGGGTACTTCGGGTTCGGGTTCGGGGCCGGGTCGGGTCGGGTTCACTTTCGATATTCAGAGTCCGATCTGAATTCCTGACTCATCCTGATTCAACGTGCAAGCGTTTTTTTTTTAAAAAAAAAATAATTGTTTATCTTTTATTTTACTATAAGTTTATTGATAATTATAATATAATAAGATAGAGTATATAATATAACATGATGATCAATATATTCCTAGGACCACATTCATCCAAAAACGACAGTTATTTTGGAACGGAGGAAGGAGGAAGCATATATAAAGATTGAGTAATTGTTAAAAAATACTAACGAAAGAACTGTCTTATCGTTAGAGACATTCAGAGACTCCCACATGATGAAAAAAACTAAAAGGTCTCAAGGAGAAAATGATCCTACTTGCTAAAAGCGAAAACTCTTCTTTGGAAAGACAACGCCACCGACAATTATTAAGTTGTGTATTGTGTGCAACATTTAAATTAACTGAATTAAATATAAAATACATATAGTTCAACACTAATTTAAACTATTTAATGCTAATTAATACTAAATTGTAGCAAATTAAAACAAATTAAGTATTAAATTAAACAAATCATCAAAATACAAGCCTTGGATTAAATAAATTAAAAGCTACTGGACCCTTAATTGAACCTATAAAGAACTTGGACTTATTTATTTATCTGTAATAGCTTTATTTAATATTAAAAGGAAGAAATGTGATTTTTCTAAACAATAATAAAAAATTTTTATTTTATAAATAATTCTTGATTTTTTTAATATTATTTTGATCTCGGGCTCGGGTCGGGTTCGGGTATTTTTGGGTTCGGGTAATTTCGGGTTCGGGTTTGGGCGGATTCGGGACGTTGACTTTTCTGGTCAATTCGGGTAATTTCGGGTTCAAGTTCGGACGGGTTCGAACGGGTTTCAGATTTCGGGTTCATTTTGCCAGCTCTATTAACCACTGCTACGTCCATAATAAAATAGATAAACCATGGCGGTGCACATATACCAAGGATGCACATGGGGAGGAAACGAAAATATATAGCAAGACTAGCAACTTTGTTTCGGGGGAGGAATCTAAAGGCAAAGTTGATATAATGTTTTTTTGGCACAAAAAGTTGATATTAATTTAGACTAGATAGGAGATTGCAATTACAACTTACATGGGGAAAGACAAAGAAAGAAAGTGCTAAAAACTAGAAACTAAAATAATATAAGCACATCATCAACAATTGATTGGTTCAAGCCAATCGATATCTTTTAAGTGATATGATCTGAGTTTCAGTTCTATGATGAGGAAATTATTGTTAGTAGAACTTTACCGATAATGGGTATTACGGACCGACCTAACTTGAATGAAATTAACTTTTAACTACATATAAAAAGAAATATTAAGCGCATACTCGACCATGGATTCAGCAAGATTGAAATGATCAGCACTGCCATCTCCCCCCATTTTCTGGCCTCCATTGTCCCCTATCTACCAAATAATGACACCTGTCTCTTTTTAATTTCTAATACTATTCATCGTTTGCCTAGTTAAATTAAATTTTATATTTTCATTCTAAAATCCTATGGGGAATGTATTAAAATTTAGGACTAACCCTTACATTCGATTATTTATTTTTAATTTGGGGCTAAATCTTGTGATTAAGTGAGATTTTTATTTTATCTTCTTTTATTAGTGTTATTTGATAAAACTTGAAACAAACAAGGTATAATACAATTGACACGTGTCATGATTTGGTGGATGAGGGACAAGGGGGGACAGAAAATGGGGGGGAGAAGATTTCTAAGCCCTTTAGAGCCGTCGAAGAATGTGAAGCAAGTAGGCTCTCTTGCTTAATTTCGTTTGTATTTTCCGGCCCCTTTTAAGGAGAGTTAACATTATGAGGAATAGGATGAGAACAGTTAAAATCACCAAACAAAAGTTGATAATTGACCACACGGTAGATGGCGATAAGAGGAACATGGAGTATTGATAGCAAGCACCCAACAAATAAAATGGCATGAGAAGGAGCGAGACGAAAGGAACGCTTGGTAGGAGGCATGATGTTAGAATAATAGTTACCCAAATTGTAAAACTATTTGAAATCCAAAACATTAAAAACTTGTCCGAATCCATAACTGTTGTACCTGTCTGTTTTGGTTCCACATTAAAATTTATTCGGATGTTGGCCGCGGTGGTCGAATTATCTGAACCATTATCACCCTGCTGCGCCTGCCAAACGCCACCCGGTGGGCTTAAAGAAGACTGGTAAGTGACTGTTATAATCAATGCTGCAATCACCAAGAACACATTGAGAAGGTCGACTGACAAGACATTCTTCTTCATGCGAGCGAACCGTATGAATAGCATTTCCAAGAAGTTGACATATGTTTTTAAGTACTTGCTCTTGGTATCGTTATTGTTGCAACTGCTCAATGTAACTTGTCTTCCAACATTTCCAGGTTCAATGATTTCCAAAGCTGTCAAACCTTCGGAATTCTTAACATTTGCATCAATCGGGAGAAGGGAATTCAATAAAAATTTTACTGCCTGCATCATTTGTAAACCACAATTAGTCTAATTAATTTGCTCCATTTTATGTTAATTCAATAAAAATTTTGTTGGTCCCCCAGCTGGTAAAAGTTTGAGATCTCCCACGAGAGGTACTCTAGTTAATTCGAATCTTGGGATGAGCGGGGTGGAATTATGGGGAAAATGAGAGTGTTACCTCCTATTGTGTAGCTCATTTCAATACCATGTTTTATGAGTAGTAAAACAGAGTAATAATAATAATAATAATAATAATAATAAATAATAATAAAACATTTGTTGTTTTAATATTTGTGATGTTCTAACTGTTCCATACACTTAGGTGCGTTTGGTTAGGATAAGATCACTAGTGATGTAATATCACTAAACTTTCAAATTGAGGACATTTTACCTTTCAAACTTTCAAATCAGGACATTTTACCCTCTAAACTTTTCAAATTACAAGACATTTTACCCCCTAACGACTGGAAAATTTGAAAAGTTCAAGGGACAAATTGTCCCAATATTAATTTAGGGGACAAATTGTCCTTAAACCAATATAATTCAAGGGTGAAAAAAGACTAATAAGCCATTATCAATCTATTCTCCCCCTCCCGAGCTTCCCAAAACATTTAGCCAATAACTTCTTAAACATTCAACCACCCACCTATAAAATGTTAAGGGTATAGATGGAAAAAAAATTAAAAAGTGTATTGATTTTCTAAATATATGTACCAAACAAACTGTTCCACTTATTTTGAAATGGGAAAGTATCAGTGTATATAGTATGAATCAAAATCCTCTGCCCCCATTTTTGGTGCCCATTGTGCCCCAACCACCGAATTACGCCACGTGTCCCTAGTATTATACCTTATTTGTTTTCGAGTTTTGACAAATAGTAAAAATCCCAATTAAAACCCGCTTTAGCCCCAAATTAACAACAAATAATTATAGGAATGGCATGTAGAAATACCTGATGCTGGTTTCTTTTAGCAGCAATATGCAAGACAGTGTTGTCATCATTGTCCCTCAAATTGACGATTTTTCTTTCCCAGTATTCGCCACTTCCATTAGAATTTCTTCGAAGCCATCCCACAAGTAGTTTAAAAGCTTCCATCTGGTCACTTTTTAATGCAAGGTGTAGAGCAGTGTCACCATTAACCGTGACATCTTCAATGCATTCCGGGCAAGCTTCAAGAAACTCAACCAAAAGGTCAATGTCTCCTTTTATAGACGCTAAATGGAAAGGAGTTATAGCTTCCCTCCCTTTGACCCGAGCCAGATCTTTATCAGCCTCCAGGAGTCGAAGCGCCATTTTGTTTTGTCCATTTTGCAAGGCCATGTGAATAGGGCTAAACCCATCTGGGTTTAACTTCCTGGCAAATGATGGCTTTAAATACATCATTTCCATTGCAAAATTGACATGCCCTTCAAATGCAGCTATGTGAAAAGGAGTTTCAACAAAAGGCACTTGATCAATGTGCTCCAAGATGTACGGATCTTCCTGAACTAGAGTGTAGAAAATGTCAATATTTCCGGTTCGAGCTGCCTCCCTCAACCTCGGACCCATATATCCCGATTGCCTCGATTCTTTCTCTTATAATTAAGCAAGAAGTCTGTATAGGTATGTAAGTAGGATTCAAGAAAATATGATACAGTAGATAGTAGTGGGAAATGTGGGAGAAATTAAATAATATAACAAATGGATTTCGACATTAGATCGAGCCTTTCACATGTCTTGCTCCCATTCATTTGAAATATTATACTATTAACTAAACAAACTCGATCTACCAACCACATTTGTTAATAAGGAGTCGCAATATGAAATTCAAAATTATATATGGTCCAACCTGGCTCCATTGTCTCGCATCTTTATCCAATATTTTATACCATGTCAAATGTTGTAGTAATTATTTATTAATAAGGATAATATTCTAAAATCTTATAACATTTTTTTATATAGAATATATTAGTAGTTGTAATTTTGTCATTCTGGAAGAGATATTTGGTGAGTTCCACCATGGTGGGACTGGGACATGTTACTATTTTGAACTCAAACTTTTACATAGAACCACACCAAATTTCTAAAATAAATGTACTACTAATAGGCTCAAATGGTAGGTGCACCTTGTGTAATGTAAGGTTTGTGGTTCAAGCGCCACCGGATGTGTGTCTAATTATTTTGTTTATTTGTTGTTTCATAAGTAGATAGTTTATTAAGATACTTTCTTTGAGTTAAATTCTCCTCAAATGCTTGGACATATAAAGAACAATTAATGAAATTTCACTCGTACACCTACTACTATAATGAATTAATCAACCATCCGAAACTGTATTTGTCTCAAACAATAGTACTAAGGCTTTGATTTTTTTTTGGCCATATACTAAGGCTTTGATTTACTAATTAAAAACAATAATAGGGGCAAGCGACCGGCGACAGCAAGGATAGGGCCAAGGATGCGACGGTGGTGGCAAATTTTTTTTTTTTGATAATTAAGCAATTTATTATCCTGAAAAAGCAACAAGTGCTTATACAAAGTACAAAAATTGTTCTCTGAACAATTTAACAGAACTTACAAAGAAAACCAACAAATGAAGAACTTAGTTACAAAGACCAGGGATTACAAGGTTCCAGTTAGTATACAAACGACTATTAATAGTATCAAAACGAATTTTAGACAAGCTGCCATGAAACTTAAATCTAACAGCATCTCGAATGTAGTCGAAGACAACCTCTTCAGAATTATGTGATCTACCAAATAAACGTGCATTCCTTTCCAAGTAGCAGAAAGAAGTCCATGCAAGCTTTAAAATGGTAACAAGGGACTTACCTTTAAAGCCCTGTATTGCCCAAGCATATTCACTAGATCAGTCTCTAGCTTCTAAACAAGCCACAAGTGGAAAGGACATTCTGCCATACACTTCTAGAGTAGGTGCAAGTGAAAAATAGGTGGTCTCTATTCTCTATTCTCAAGTGAAAAATAGGTGGCAAAATCTCTTACTCCTATATATACAATTTTTATTTTTTATTAATTGATGAGGTGTAAATTTTTGGTGTGTGCGACATGACCTTGATAAATCCCTCTCCTCCTAGTATATATTTGTTATTTTCTCTTCTCTAACCCAAACATCAATAATGTCGGCCAACAATCTGATCCCAAACGATTTAGTGACGGATATCCTCTCATGGCTTCCGGTGAAATCTCTTGTACGATTCAGGTGCGTTCATAGAACTTGGAATTCTCTTTTCAAATCGTCTTCTTTTGTAGCCACCCATTCCCTAAATTCCAAAAGCAAAGGCCATGGTTCCATCTTCCTCCACTACTATGATTCTTCAACTTATAATTTAGGTTTAAGATTGCTTGATCCTTACACTTTTGATGTCGTTTCTTCAGACCACATATTACCCATTGAACGACCTAGAATAATGAATTTCGGGATTTTTGGTTCTTGTAATGGCTTGATTTGTTTATGTATGGATCATTATTTTGATGGTGGGGATAAAATTCCTGGCGTTGCTCTATATAACCCTTGTCTTAAACAGCATAAGATTCTCCCTAAATCCAATCTTTTCAAAGAACATGTCACCATGTTGCTGTTTGGGTTTGGTTATGATTCGAGGAATAACGATTATAAGGTTGTTAGACAACATTATAAAAGTCGGAAGATTAGAAGCCTAACTGAAGTATATTCCTTAAGAAGGAATTCTTGGAGAGAAGTAGAATGTAATAATATTATTGATGATTACTGCAGATTAGCAGGTGGCCATTCATACTGTTTCTTCAATGGGTATATTCATCGGTTGGCATTTATGGGTTATACTGACAATTGGGTGCTTCTAAGTTTTGATGTTTGCAATGAAGTGTTCCATTTGTTTACGCTGCCAAACAATATTAAAATTTCTCATAGTGATACTGTAAGGATTGATGTGTTTCGGGGTTTGCTTTCTCTATTTAACCCTGTGATTGAAAGGGAAAATTATTGTGATATATGGGTGATGAAGGAATATGAGGTTGAAGATTCTTGGATACATTCAATTCGACTATCTTTTTCATCCTTTCATGATTTTTCGAGTCGTATGATTTATCCTAATATTTTAGGATTTGGGATGAATGGAGAGTTTATTATAATTATAAAGGAGGGGTTGGAGGAGGACCCGGAGCTACTATTTGTGTCTTACCCTGAAACTGAAAATAAGAAGATTGTTAAATTTGATTATGATAAAAATCGACCTTTATCCTTCCGCAGTGTTTTTACTTGCACAGAGTGTCTAGTTTCCCTCGAGCAAGCCAATCGATCATATATACATTCCCAGTCATAATTTAATTATGGTGACAATTCTTGATTTGATTTCTTGATTTCGATTGAAGAAGACTTTTTGTATTTGTAATTGATCACGAGGCTTTTGGAAGTTTTATATATATATATATGAATAGAGCTCCTTTGTTTTGAATTTTTATTTTAATTTGAATGGTCCACAGCCTCCTCTATTTCTGGAGATTCTATGCAAGAGTTCTGGTAAGAAAAGCCGGTTCGCAGCCGGGACCAAGGCTGGATTTTCAGTTTCAGTGATAAATAGGAAGTTGGATAGTGGAAGCCCTCTTGCTTTGCATATTGAAGCTCTTAAAGAAGGGGAGGAACCCATTAGTTTTGGCCCTGATGCACTTCTTGTGAATTATGGCAATGGTTGGAAGTTGCAGACAGTTACTGAAGTGGATGATTTTTCTGGCATGGAAGGTGTTCGGCAGGTTTCAATAAATGCGGCTTCAAGACCAGGAACCAGTTTCAATTGTCTTTACATTAAGAAGAAACTAGTATTAGCTTTTGTTGTAATGTTTATGTTGGCTGGAATAATACTGTTTATTAACTCGTACATGTAATCATGTTTCTACGGATATATATTCTTTTGTGTGCAAAAAAAAAAAAAAGGGGTTTATAATCATAATGGGTGTAAGGAAGAATAAATTGGCAAAAGTAAAGTATCAGTTAGGCAAGAAACACTAATAAAGAATATATATTGAGCTATAGAAGCAATTTTGTTTGCTAGAAAAATTGCAATATCTTTTTCTGTGAAAAAAAAAAGTTAGAAGTATGGCTTTTAAGGCTAAGTAAGCCGTCAATTTCTTTGGAATTTACTGAACCATTGAACTTTCACTTGTGGAGTCTATGGAGACTCGAACCAGGTGTATCCAAGACTTTATTACTTTAACCAACCCATTGCAACCACAATTAGGGATGTCAATGGGTACCTTATAAACGGATACCCGCACTACCCGACCCGATTTAATAGGGTTTGGGTATCCTATAATCGGGTTAGGGTAGGGTTCAGGTAGTACTATTGCCATCCGTTACGGATTTGGGTAGGGTATGGGTAGTAACCTTAGGGTATCCGTTACCCGAACCCTTTTAATAAATAATAAATTTTGAATATTTTTTTTAAATTTATATGTTTGTTTTCTTTTTAATAATTGAGTTTCATAAAAAAAATAATTAACATTGTTAAATTATTTTAAAGTATAATTATTTATATTTAATATATATTTTATGACTTAAATTTAAATTTTAATATGATTTTTATTAAAAATATGCAAGAATAAATTTTATATCGGGTTTTATTATCGGGGTCGGGTAGGGTTCGGGTATTACATAATAAATTTTAATCGGGTTCGAGTATTGTATTTTCCTATCGGGTTCGGGTTCGGGACCTCGGGTACCTCAAAATTTGCGGGTGTCCGACCCGTTGACATCCCTAACCACAATTAACTTTCCCCCTCCAGAGTTGAAACGGATAAGATTAATAAGTTTGGCAGAAAATGTTATAGATTAGGGAAATATTTTTCAAAGTGCAATATATTGCTTGAAGAGTTAATAAGTTTGGTTTGCAATATATTTTCAATGTTATAGATCCTTAAAGAGTTATTTCCAAGTGTATATATCCCTTTGCTAAAATAATGGGGAAGTCTACCAGTTTGGAAGATATATGTTGCTTGGGAGTGGAATTTTTTTTTTTTTTTTTTGAAGAAGAACATCTTGTTTGATTGGGAAATAGAACAGAGAGGGGCAGCGCACCACCAAAATTACATTTTTGTTTTCGGCAAGTGCTAGAGGACGAGTATAGCAGTGAAAGAAGAACTCTCTAAGGAATTTATAATTCAACATAATGATGCCCGGTGTCCTTTGTGCAAGGAAAAGCATTGAATCGGTTAGTCATTTATTTTCGGCTTAAGTCCTCGATGGGACAGCCCAATGGTTAAGAGTTTGAGTCTTTAATAGGAGGTCTCAGGTTCAAATCCCGGGACGGGCGGAATGGGTTTAGGGATGGGAGAAGGCTACTTCCCTTTGTGTAGCCTATAATTTAATTTCATGTTCATATGTAGCAAAAAAAAATATTTATTTTCGGCTTACTGAGTAAATTGGCCCTTGAACTTTTCTACAACAGTCAAATAAACCCCTAAATTTTTATTTTCACCAATGTCACTCCTGAACTCTTAATTTTTGTTAAATAGGCTCTTTTTCATCTAATACGGTGCCGTTTCAGGGTTGAAAAATAGGTGAAAAATGACATATTTGGCCAAAATATAAAAATTTCACAAAATAAAAGTTCATGGACTTATTTCAGTGTTGGGGGAAGTTGAGGGCCAATTTGCTCATTTCACCTTTATTCTTCACATGCTAATTTTTCTTGGTCCATTAATGTGAATTTTTGTAAGATATGGAATGTTGAATGGATTGGCCCACAAGACCCCATTACGCTCTTTATGGCGTAGCAGAACGTTAAAACAGTTTATAGATACAAAGTTTGGACTTCACACACCATGTGGAAAACTGGTTTTTTAGTTCCAGCATATCTGGATTATGAGGTTTTGGGTTCAACTCTCACGGAATGTGAGTTTAATTTAAAATTTGTTTGTTTATTTGGTTTATAAGTAATTATAGTTTCTAATTTTTAGGTTTAAGAGCATGTATTATGAGATTTCAATTGTAATTGTTGGAGAAAGGGTTTGTTGGCTCATAGATTAGCGTTTGGTAATGTAGCTAATCATGTAGCAGTGTACGGGTCTTCTTGTGCGTTTGTAATCCCATCTCATTAATCAAAAAGTTTATTTTTCAAAAAAAAAAAGTTCACTTTTAAACCCCGCATATGTAGTATGTTAAACTCCACTGACAATGAATTGTATAATTTTTCAAACAAATATAGTTGGTAAAGTGAAGAATTGTCTTTCTTTGCTATTGTATGGTCTTTTAATAGACCTATAGGAACAACATGGTTTTCAATGGTAAGAACTTTGATAGTATGGAACTGGTGAGTATAATGAAAGTGAGATTGGCTTGGTGGGGGAAGGCTACATGGCCATAATCTGGTGTCACTATTATAGTTACTTATAGGCAACCTGATGCGTTTATGCTAGGGAAGACAAAAGAGAAGGAAAATGGTCATTCTGGAATATTTTCTTTTGGATGAATTGACACAGTGGACGTGTTCAAATCCTAAACACAAAGATAAGATAATTTGGAAAATTATAGAATTGTTGATTCCCCTCAAATTTAGGGTTTAAAACCTTTATATAGTCTAGTTTAAATAACGAAAAATAATAAAAGCCCAAAACGGCCCAAAATAACAAACTGTTAAAAACTTGAAAAATGACGGCATTTCACTAAAACAGCCTTTTCAGGCCCTAAATGAAGTTCTGAACAGCTTTGCGTTCACCACAGCGTAGTCAACTCAAAACAGTATTTCATTCGGTGTCATGGCCCAATATCTCCAAAAAGTTTGAAAGTTATGGCCTCTTGAAGTTGGCCCAAAATGTTATGTAACCCTCTGATTGGACTTATGATCCAAACGATTCATAAACTCAGCACCTATCTCATCCGCATTATGAATAGATACTTTGCCCCCTGAACTTTGCAGATTTAGGATAAATTGTTGATCAGTTGTCAGTGAATCATAAAAATAATCTCTACAAAAACCTAACTAAGTAGATAGGGCAAGTAGGGGTCAAATCCCACAAAGAAGGGAAATAGACTTATCCAAAGAATAAATCTTCTCTAAGAATCACTCAAACATGGGATTAAAAAAAATAACAATTATAAAGTAAAGCAATTAAATTAAAAATAAAGCAAAGTAAATTAAATCTAAATTATAGCAATTAAAAGAAAACAATAATAAGAAAGCATATTTCTTCTCCAACGGTAGAAATCAATCAAATTAACTATGGATCCTTGATTTAAAAGATGAATTTAATATTTTATTCTCAATTATATAATTGGTCTAAGGAAAACCCTAACATGTATATTAGATAAGATTTCCCTTTTGAAGCTTAAATTATCCATATTATTCTTTTAGCAATAGATTTCCCTTTTGAGACTTAAAAATTACTAAAGAACAAAACATTAAGAACAATTATTCACACATGCATATCAAGTATAACCAAACTTATTCATGGTTAGTAAATAAGGTTAACTAATCCCTTGGAAGGAATGGTTAGTTCTCATCCAATTGCTGCCACACAATCAAACTTGAAATGTTAATTCTAAGCTTGATTTAACTATAGATCTATATATCCAATTATATCAATAGCGGCCGTTCTAAATCAAAAATCATCAAGATCATAAAATAAAACAGAGATTAACAAACTATAAATCAAGAACAAATATCAAATTATAAGCACACAAATCTCACCATAATTTATTGATTAAATTCACAAAGGATAAGAAGTATTAAGAATTTAGCTACTCATGGATTTTTTCATGGATTTGGAAAAATTCGTGAGAGGCATAAGAAAAGAATAACTTACAAGACAAAGAAGCAAAATCTCCCCTTGGTGGCAAGTAGGGATATCTCACCCCTCTCTTCAAAGAGAAGGGGCGAAACTTTCTTCTAAAACTTAAGAAAACTAAGAACTAGAACTAGAGACATAAAAAATAGATGAAGAGAAAAAGATGTATCTAGGGTTCTACATAAGGTGGGTATTTATAGTGGACTAATTAGACTCCATATAGACTTTGGATTTAACCCTAAAAACTGCCTAGGACGGTTTAGACTCTAACTTGTTCTCCATGTTGGATTAAAAGTCTTACTAGAGCAAAATTCGGACTTCAGAAAATTTCTGGAATCGTGCAGCAACTTCGACAGAAATTTTGGGCTTGAAGATGGCAGAACTGGGTTTCAGGCTTCAAATCAAAGTTGTAGATCTCGGAATCCTCTTTCCAACGCCTACTCACACGCATTTTTTGAAGGTCTGAGTAGAAAGTTATGGCCTTTTTACCGAGACTGCGCAGAGTCCTAATCCAACTAGGACTAGATTGCGGGAATTGAATATTTTCTTGGGCTTGTGCGGAACCAATTAGGGCTTTGACTCCAATTTTGGGCTTATATGGGCTGAGTATTATCTCATATAAAATATTCAAAATTCCAGGGCTTCAGGGCTTTAAGGCTATGGAAAAGCCTTATCTTCAATCCTTCGCGATTTAAGCTCAATGCTTAATTCTTGATTTTTGAAATAATTCTTCAATAGTCTTCATGACTTGAAATTATCTTCAATAAATCTTCAATTACGAACTTCGACTCTCCAAATCTTCACTCCAAATTGCTAAATCCATATTAGTGTGAAAATTCATCAATTTAGCTAAAAAATAGTGAAAAACAACAAGTTTCCACTTTTCTTCTCTTCAAGACCTAAAAACACAAATTCTTATAAAATATGGTTAAATCACACATAAAATACTAAAAAGCATAGGAAAGTGATCATAAAAATAGGTCTATTTTTGGCTCGATCAATTGTCCGAGGGGCGGATCTTGACATGCAACTTTGAAAGGGCCAATTTAAATTGTTCTGCAATATTAAACTTTGGGGATGGGGATTTGAAAATTTTGAAGTATGATTACATATAAATATACATAATACCAAAGAGTTTTTTTAATTTTTTGCGGGCCATGGCTCCCTCAACACACCATAAGGATCCACCCCGGATTATCCCCTAAACTAAAAAATGTGTCACATTTCCCCTTTTATTTCCAAAAGCAAGCTAACGTAACAGATCCTGTTTTTTAGATTAAACGGGTTACTGCTTCATTAATTAAGGAGAAAGATTACAAATATGTGAAGGTAAATATCCCATCCACACCCTTTGTGCACCCAAACCACATTCAGACTTAGCAATATTATGGGCTAAGACATTCGCCCCCCGTTTAACAAAATTAAAAGAGATAGAGTCAAATTGATTAGAAAGAGCTAAGATATCATGAATCAAAGCAACTCCCTCCCAAAACAATGCATTGCCCTTTCTGATCTCTTATATAGCCTGCTTGCAATCAAATTCAACCATTAATCGATTGTAGCCTTTCTCCCAAGCTAATTCTAAACTAAAAATTATAGTCATACACTCCGCATGCAGAGCACTATCAACACCTTCCACACTACTAACCCCTCCAAATATAATATCCCCTATATTATTCTGTAGCACCATGCCAAGAGAAGCCAAACCAGTTTGGACATTATATGCAGCATCACAATTCAACTTCAACATACCATTGGATGGAGGACTCTAGCGATCCTGAAAAACCTGCTTAACAATAAGTCGTTCCCCATGGATTGTATGCATGCCCTCTTCATAGCCCTTAACAGTAGAATCAATTTTCCGAACCAATAGAGTAGGAGTGAAGCATTTATGCTCATGAAGACAGGAATTTCTATTAAACCAAATCAACCACAACGAAGTAAGGACCTTGTCGAGACAGCCCTTCTGTTACGCATGAATACAAAGATTTAAACAAACATCATTTGCATCTTCATTGGATTTGACAAAATCTTCCATCCAATTTGCCACACCATTCCAAACCTGCCTAGCAAATTGACAATCAAAGAATAAATGAGCAAGTGTTTCACCTGGATTTCTGCATACACAACATTTATCGACCACCGCAACATGTCTTGAATTCAATATGTTTCGTGTTGGCACAAATCCATGCATAAGTCTCCACGTAAAATATTTCACTTTGGGAAGAACTTTAGCTGTCCAGACAAGCTTCCATACCGGATTCCTAAATGCAACATCTGCCACCTCTCTTTCCAAATGGACACGAGCAGCATGGTAAGCAGATCTAGCCGTAAACATACCTAGTTTCAACTCTGTCCAGATAAGCTTGTTCTCAACTTGCTGCACACTTAGGGGAATATTTAATATATCGTCGGTCTCATGAGCATCAAATAAAGAACGCACTAAGTATTCTTTCCATTCCCTTTCATCCTGATCAATCAACTCTACCACGATCCCATGGACTAACACTCCTCCTGCCATGGCATTGGGCCTTTCCAATGGTAGTCCCGAAACCCATGTATCTCTCATAATATCCACCGATTGCCCATTCCCTATCCGCCATCTCATTCCCAACCACAAAACCGATTGTCCTTCTAATATGCTCCTCCATACATATGAAGGATCTGAACCCAAACTTGCTTCCATGAAACTCGAATGAGGAAAATATTTTGCCTTAAATATCCGAAAGCAAAGAGTGTTGGAGTGATGTAGTAACCGCCAACCCTGTTTCGCCAATAAAGCTAGATTGAAAGCTTCAAAATCTTTGAAACCCAAACCCCCATCAAGCTTTGAGGAACATAAATCTTCCCAACGAACCCAATGGATACCTCTACTACCTTGTCCATGTCCCCACCAAAATCTGGCTAAAATCATATTGATATCATGCACAAAAGACTTAGGAAATTTAAAGCAACTCATGGCATAAATCAGAATCGCCTGAGCCATTGCTTGAATGAGAACTCCTTTGCCAGCTGTTGATAATAATTTGCATTGCCAATGATGTATTCTTTTCCATAACCGATCCTTGATATGTTGAAAATGCATTTTCTTCTCTTTGCCAATTAATAATGGTAAGCCAAGGTATTTATCTCCAGCTAGCATATTTTTCACCCCAAGTTTCTCCTTTATTTCCTCTTTTCTACCAATTGCCGTATTATTACTAAAGTATATGGCAGATTTCTCAACATTAACAAATTGTCCTGAAGCCAACTCGTACTGCCTAAGAAGATCAATGATTGATTCGGCCTCTGCTATAGATGCTCTAGCAAATAAAAGACTATCATCCGCAAATAGTAAATGGGTGACACGAGGGCTGCTTGGCACACCGAAACTCCCTGAATAATTCTCCTCTCATTGGCATTATTCAACAAATTAGACGAAAGGCCTTCAACACATAATAAGAACAAGTTGGGAGAGATTGGGTCACCTTGTCGGATTCCACGAGATGGAGCAATATTTCCACATTGCTTGCCATTAATCACCACCGAATAAGACACCGTATGTACATAAGTCATTATCAGTGAAATCCATATAGAAGGAAAACCCGTCGTTTTCATTACTTGTTCCAAATAATCCCACTCTACCCTGTCATAGGCCTTGCTCATATCTAATTTCAATGCCATAAAACCCTCCTTTCCACCCCTCCGGTTCTTCAAATTATGAACTGTTTAATAAGCAACCAACGCATTGTCAAAAATCAATCTCCCAGGTACAAAAGCACTTTGATTCCCACTTATAATGTTAGGTAAAATTTGTTTCAAACGATTCGCCAAAACCTTCGAAACAATTTTATACAAGACATTACAGAGACTTATAGGGCGATAATCAGCTGGAGAAGCAGGGCTCTGTATTTTACGAATCAGAACAATGTTTGTTGCATTAAGCTCCACAACCCATGAACCAGTATTCACAAATCTCAACACTGTAGAAGTGATATCATTCCCAACTACATCTCAGTACTTTTGATAAAACATAGCTATCATGCCATCAGGACCAGACGCCTTGGACGGATTCATACTATCAATAGCAGCTTTTACCTCCCATGCCTCCCAAGGTTGGGTTAAAATCTCGATATGTTCCAATGAGAGGCGAGTCTTGATATTAGAACAAACACCACTAGGGGTCAATTGATGAGAAGAGGCAAAAAGCTTCTCAAAAAAATCAATGAAGGTGCTCTCAGTCTCATCCTGTTTAACCATCCATCTACCATCGGCACCTTTAATATTATGTATGGAATTGTCTTTTTTCCTTTGAGAAGCAAAATTGTGGAAAAAAGAAGTGTTTCGATCCCCTTCCCTTAACCACAAAGATTTAGCACGTTGCCTCCAGTATAACTCTTGAAACTTCTCCAACTCTCACAACTCCGATAACATCCCCTCCATTTTACTCTGTCGAGCTACATTCCCTCTTGAACAATAACATTCAGCCAACTCCTTCTTCACTTTCTCAATTTTGATAGTAAGAGACCCATATACCGATCTATACCATCCCATGAAATCGGAAGAACACATGTGAATCTTCTCCGATAACTCATCAAAAGAACTAGCTCCACCATGACTACACGACTCCACAACCACATTCCGAAACTCTTCATGGCGAGTCCAAAAATTACCGAACTTGAAAGAAGAATGTTGTTTCTCCTTATGAATGGGATGCTCCCTTAAATGAAGGAGTATAGGGAGATGATCTGAAAAACTCGAATAAATATGTTCCTCCTCCGGGTAAGGAAATCGATGAAGCCAAGAACTCGAGACCAAAAACCGATCCAACCTCTCAAAAACTGCTCCTTCCCCTCTTCCTCTCCTCCACATAAGTTCAGGACCATTTACAAGCAAACCCACAAGCTCACAACGTAACAAATCCCTTAAATCTAACCAAATTTGCTCATATGGCCAACTTTTGCTGATGTAGAAAATTAACGTCACCACTTGGACTTGTCCTAAACTAATTACCTATTAAAAATTCAAATATGGCCCAAAAAAAATTAAAAACTCAATAAAATATATGTGTACTACTTCAGGACACACTACTCTTGTACACTACCATTTATAACCGTTGGATGTGAGCTTGATTTGAATAACAACGGTTGGATATAGATAGTGTAACAAAGTAGTGTGGTTTATGGTAGTGCAAATACCTTTATCGTAAAATATATAAAATTTTAAAAAAATAAAAATCTCTTTAATTTTTTTCCATTCTTTTCTTACTCTAGTCTTCCCTCCTCTTCTTCAAACCCGATTCTCATCTTCTAATAAAATCACCGCAGTCTAATTATCTTCTTATTTCAACCGCCAATGATGGCCACCATTGACGGCCCCCTCTCCCTTTCCTTTCTCTTTCTTCTTTCATTCCTTTCTTTTTCCTTCTTTTTCTTAGCCTTAAAAAACCAACCCAACCCGAAACCCTCTCTTCTCCTACTATGGCTATCTACAATACCCAATTTTATTTGTAATACCCAAATTTCATTTGACAAAGCTCATCTGATTGAGTTTTATGTTTTTTTTGCTATCTTTAATACCCAGTTTTATTTGTCAAAATTCATTAGGCTGAGGTTTATCGTTTTCTGGTATCTATAATCATTGTTTTTATTTTATTTTTTAATTATGTTTTGTTTTATGCTTTTAATTATAACTAGTTTCAGCTTTCACGTGCGTTGCACGTGGTTCGAGATATTTACAATAAATATTCTTAGGAAATTTTGATATATTATAAAATTTTGATAACTTCCCTGTATAGATTATACACTATGTTCTGTTTCTTAGCCGTTTATGCAATCACTCGTAGCTATGTTTTATGAAGATGAAGATTTAGAGTCATTTTGGATCAATTTGGAAAAACTATTGATTTTGCTCATTTCAACCCAGCAGGCCCATAAGGTCCGTTTGAGTCTATGAAGGCCAAATTGCCAAGCCAGATGTCTTGAAGTCTAAATCTATACTCCCTCTGTTCCTTTTTAATTGTCCCTTTTTAGTCAAACAATTTCAACTTTGACCATTAATTAAAAGAAAAATATATAAAACTAAAATTTCAAAAAATATACATTGAAAAACTTGCCTTCAAAGTTTATGAGTATTATTGTAAAGTTTTGTTTTGGTTTATATATTTTTTTAAAATTATGGTCAAAGTTGAAATTGTTTGACCAAAGAGGGACAATTAAAAAGGAACAGATGGAGTATTTTTTTAGCCCTAATTCATTAATATGGAAGCCCAAAGAAGGAGTTCAAGTCCAATCAATAAAATTATGATGCAGTAATGATTGAGTCATGATGCAGCATTGTTAAATTCTATTCAAATAGGGGTTTTACAAGAGCAGTTTTGGAAGAAAATTCATAACTTTTGATCTAGAGCTCAGAAGAATACAAATGAGGTACCGTTGGAAAGAGGAATCCAATATCTACAACTTTTATGTTTACCTCGAGATCTAATTCTGCCATTCCGGTGGATGATTTTGCCCTTGAAATTTCCGGACAGAATTTATCTTCTCCTAAACCGACTTGGAGAATATTTTGGACGAAAATTCAGATGCTAAAGATGATGGGGAGCATTTTTATTGGCCACGTTGGATTCTAATTAATGAGGATAATCTAAATTTCTATTATTTTAATAATAAAATAATTAAAATAATTTTTAATAATGGCAATTTAGAAATATTTTTATAAAAAAAGGTACAATCGGAAAACATATAGTTTCCCCTTATTCGTACTTTTATATATAGTATAGATAAAAGGGAATTATCTATTTTAATAATAAATATTTTATTAAACTTTTTTACTTTAACTTCTTTTTTCATTTTTTATTGGATTATTTTGCCTATGACCCACCGAATGCTAACGTGAATTTACAAAAAAAAAGACCAATCATCGGCAAATAATAGGGGTTTCACGAAACTGTTAGTCATGTGCCCCTACATGACTAACGTTTGTCAAGTGAAGGGGGGATTGTCTCAATTCTCCAAATTCAATGGGGAGAGTGGCACACTTTTTTCATTCAAGCGGCAATCTATTTCTAAATTTGCAAAATTTAGAGGGTAAAGTGACTATCTAGCCATTTTATTTTGGAATGGGCGTCAGTGTTGGATATTTTTGCTATAATTTATTATTTTAGCATATCAAAATACTTATCGAATGTTTGCTTTATCCTTCGTTGGCGTATATGGAACATCGAACATGCAAAATTAGACAATTTAGCTGCATGCAGAGATGGCTAATACGAAGATAGCCGCCAAAATTTAATAATGTTCGGTTGTATTGTTTGATAATGTGAACTTTAATGTTAACAAGCTTTTTGGTTTTACCATTGGTCTTTACATTGTAGATGAAGTAAAAAGTTTCTTTTCGCTCCCGTTCACGTTGGTGGCAGACGAAAATCAAAAAAGGTAAGGCCGGCCTAATATGTTTGGTTACATACCTCCTATTTATAATTTTACGTCTGATTTGGAGGTAAATGAGTAAATGTTGTATGTTTGTTTGTGTTTTAAGGTAATTCCATTTAAGCCTACCAATACTATGGCAATAAATACTCACCGGGGAAGAAGAATGACACTCTATGTTGGTTTTCTTAAGACTAGAAGTATGGGCTCTCACACCCTTACATAGATGACTAATCGAGCTCTATGTCTTGTCCAGTGAGTTTAGATCACATTTTCCCTTATTATTTGCATTGTTGTTTTATGGTGAGCCATGCATCTTCCCCTATCTGTTTGTTTGTTATTGTGATACATACATCTTGTTATTTCATGATGATTTATCAATATAGGCTCTTTTTGTTCATATGCAGTGGTTTGATCTCATTTGATTCTACCTTGTGTGTTGATAATGCTAATTTTTATTATTTCTGCCTTGTTTGACTACTCTGTTTTGGATTTGAGGGGAATATTTTTTTTGTTTTTAACAAAAAAAATGTGTTCCTATAATAGAGGACTAGAACTAAAGGAGCGCCATC
>AWWV01011564.1:0-36004 GCA_001974805.1 Corchorus capsularis
AGTATTTTTTACCATTTTTAAAGAAAGTTTTTATCATGGTTTTAATAATCGGATCGGTCGGCAAACTAGTCAAGGGTCCGGTCCCCAAAATCCGACAAGTTGGGTGGTTCAACCTTGTACTGGCATATGGGGAATGATCTTAGGCCTTAGCCTTATTTCCTCACACCCATACACTGGTAATTTAATTATTTAAGTCAAAATTGTCCCAATCAAGCTTCAAATATAATAATGATTTCATGAAAAATCCCCAAACACAAACACACACAACAATACCCTTCTTTTTTTTATATTCTATTTCCTCTTTTTCGACAACAATAACTCCATCTTGGAGTCTCCTTTCTTTATCATTCCTCCTCTTTTCCTTTCTTTTTTTCCTTCCCATTTTCTTTCTCTTTCCTCTCTTTTTCATGGTGTCTCTCTTACCCTACAACCCACTGCCACCGCCACACGCTAACCCCTCCATTATTCAAATTTGAGAGAAAAAAAATTCAAACCAGTTGAAGGTTGAACCAAACATGAGTCAAAGGCTGAGGAGACAATGGTTTAAACGGTTGTATGGAGTGAGGCCTTTGAGAGTTGAGTCGAGGGAGAGAGAAGATGAAAGAGAAGGGGGTTAGGGATTTTAGAATAGGGAGGGAATCCTCTGCACTGCTAAAAAATAGCGGAGAGGTCCACTGATCTTATGTCTCTAATCTAATGGCTCACAAAAGCCACATCACCCACTTTATAACCCAAACAAAACTCATCGTTTTACAGTAACGCCGTTTTTTCCATAGTTTCCCCAGTTACCCAACCTTGTGCTTCTCTCCTCCTCTTGTACAATTGCGTATGCCTGGTTTTAGTGCGAGCAGCAGATGCACCTTTCTCTTCACCATGGTTGCTTCTTTTATCTCTTTTCATTCCCTATCCCAAATCTCACCATTACCAAGCTTGGAGTCACCTTCACCACCAAATTGTTTATTTTTTTTCGGAAATATTTTCATGTGGATCAAATTTGTACTTTATTCAAATTCAAGTTTTACCCCAAATTTGGTGATTGCGAATTCGGCCTTAAGAGGAAAGAAGAAGCAGCGCCTTGGAACAATAAAAAGATTTTACTTTGGCTTCTTGGCCACTATAAATTGCAATTTTATGAATTAAGAATCCAAATCTTATTATGAAAATCATCAATAGGTGGTGACCGGCGAGTAATCAAGTGAAATGGTCAAACCCATTCTTCATCAACATCTCCTTTCCTTCATGCTAAATTTAAAGCAAGAACAATCTTCAAACCATTACAGGAGAGTCAAAGTGCAGATTGTACGGAAGCCACCACCGCCAGATGAGAAGGCTTTCAATGAAACCATGAAACGGAGGAAGGGAAACGGTGGGAAAGAAACAATAATTAATAAAACGCTGAGTTTTTTTATGAAAGAAAGGTGATGACGTGGATTTTCATGAGCCATTAGATGAGAGTACAAGATCAGTGGACCTCTCCACTGTTTTTTAAGTAGTGGACCCCTTTAGAATATAGTAGTTTTTTTGGTCGCTTTAAAGTTTTCTTCCTATGTTTTCAAATATCAGATTTTATTTTTTATTGTTACTTTTTGTTTTTTAGAATTTAAAAAATGAAAAGTGGAAAAAAAAACCGAATCTTATCGATTTTTCCGACTCTGATTTAGTCTGATTAAATTGGTTTAACATTGTTCCATGTGAACTGCGTTTCTAACCCCTATACAGTCAGAGTACCCTCGAGTTCTCGATCGGATCGGCCGATCCAATTCAGTTTTAAAAACTATGGTTTTTAGTTCTTTGTTGTAAATAGCAATGAATTAACAACTGAACCGAGAATCATGATATCACGACCAAAAGGAAATAGTAGATGTGCCTTAACCACTACAGTAGAACATTCTTTAGAGTCTATTTTATTACATTTTATACTTATCCTCACTAAATTTCAATGTTTACTATAAAACTTCATTTTACAGATTGACCCGACGGTTGAACCATAACCCGATCACTCCACCAGTTCAGCAATCGAGTCGGGCTTAATTCATTGGTAAATAAATTGATATTAATTTTAAAAGTTTTGGAATTTTTTTGGGACTGTTTTTTATAATGGGTTGAATTACCAATTAAGTTATTTGAAAACTTGTGGCCAATGTATGGTTGGTTCAAAATTTGCCTAGATATTGTCTGTGCTTTTGTTGGAGTTGGATCGAGTGAAATTGCATTGAAAAGGAAGTACAAAAGTCTACCATAGTTTTAGAGGAAGCAAGTGGTTATTCTTTCGTTGGTTAGAATTTGAAAGTTTTTAAGAGTACTGGTTGGATTAGTTGTTTTACAATGATATCATGATATATTATCATCATATCAATAGTGATGATATGATGTTGATTGATGTGTTTGTGTTTGTTTCAATTTCAGTTATTTTTTGTGAAATAATGTGTTGATTGATTTTCAATTTTAGTGATATAGTTAAAAAGCTTGTTAGGGGTGCCATTAAACATCAGGGTAGATGCCCGTTTTCTATCAATCAAGTCTCTGCATGCAAAGTGCGAATTCCGTCTCCTTCCAAACAAGAGCTTGATGAGTTTGTGGTTCTATTGCGAGGCATCACTGCATTCACTAACTGTGATCATTGAGGATATGTGTGGATAATATCCAATTGCCAAGGACCTAAATTGGTTGCAGATGTGGCTCCCTTTGACTTAGCCATTTTTTCAACACCTGTCAATACAGAAATTAATCTAATAAATAAATGAAAATGTAAACAAAAAATAAAATGAAAATTAGGTTTTATACCTTTCTTTTTTAAAAAAATCCAATTGCCAAACGACAGCCAACACTTCGTTTGCTATTTGAAGGATGCTAACATCTTCATACAAAATCAAGAGTTCTTGGTTCATCATTGTTGCTTTTGGAAGCCTCAAAAACATATGCAAGTGCTTTTCTCCTTACATGTTCGACGGAGTTGTTTGGGCCAGCTGCTTTAGATTCTTTCTTCGAACCTACTTTCTCTTGGCTTACACCTCTTAACAATGCATTTGAGAATGCATAAGAAAGAGGTGTTCATGTCAAATTCTAGAGAATGATAAGTAGGACTACTCGACCATCATTTTCACCCTCTCTACTATGCTATATTTATATGTAACTACTATGAGTAAAGACTATTTTTTTAAAATGAGGGAATTAGAGATTGATCGAAAAATGGAAAATTAAAAGGAAAAATATATGCATGTGAGAACTTGGGAGCTGTGATTGTCAACCCTTCACTCTCAAATAAGTGAGCATTTTACTACTTTGTTTTGGATTTGAATTTTGAGAGGAAGATTTGTTTTTTTTTAAAAAAAAAAAAAAATTGTGTTCCTATAAGAAGACTAAAGGAGCGCTATCTCAATATGGAGATACTCTCCTTTCGTATGCTAATTGATCTTATAAATAAACATATAATGTCCAGAGAAGTTGAGCTTTGGGCATTTAACACTTGGCACCCAATGGGTTCCAAGTTTTTTTTTTATCATTTTAAAGAAAGTTTTTATTTATTTGCTGTAAATAGTAATGAATCAAAAATGACTAATTGCTTAAATAAGGGTCTAACGTTTGGCAAAATGCTCAAATAAGGGTATGATCTTTTAATTTGGCCAAATAAGGGCCTAATGTTTGCCAAAATGCTCAAATAAAGGCCCGGTCTTTGAATTTGGCCAAATAAGGGTCTAACGTTTGCCAAAATGCTCAAATAAGGGCCTATCTCATACGTCATCCAAACTGAAACCAGGCCCTTATTTGAGCATTTTCAATGACGTTAGACCCTTATTTGAGCATTTTCAATAACGTTAGGCCCTTATTTGGCCAAATTAAAAGATCGGGTCCTTATTTGAGCATTTTCGATAACGTTAGGCCCTTATTTGGTCAAATTAAAAGATCAGGCCCTTATTTGAGCATTTTGGCAAACTTTAGGCCCTTATTTGAGCAATTAGCCATCAAAAATCGAACTGCACCACAGCTTGTTGAACCGGTTCAACCGAGAGCTAGGCCGGTATGATAATATATGAATATTGTTTGGTCAACGACCCGACGATTCAACCTGAAAAAAAAAACCTAGAACCGAGTTGAGTTTGACTGGATTTTGAATTTTATTTTTAAATCTGAAAAGTTTTAAATTTTGAAAATGTTGGCATATAATGGTATTTGATCCCATGACTAAAAGAAAATAATTAACCACTACATCAAAAAATTATTTATTAGCAGGGGCGGAGTTAGGATTCTTGCTTTGGGGGAGCAATATAATCAAATACAATAATATAGTACTTGCCAAAAAAAATTAACAATAGTTACAATTGAAGAATGTTAATGCCATAAATTTAATATATAAGTAATAAAATTGTTACAATATAAGGATTATTTTGTAAAATATTGTGGAGGCTAAATAAAAAATTCCTCATTTCACATTGAAATTTATATGTCTTTAAAGATAATTTCACCAATTAGGGGGGCCAAACATAAAATTTTCCCATTTTATATGAAAACTTATAAGGACTAAATGAAAATTTTACCAACTTAGGAGGGCCATGGCCCCTGCCTCCCCCTAATTACGCCCAATTTTTAGTGTCTATTTTATTACATTTTATACTTTTTCCTCACTAAATTTCAACTTTTACTGTAACACTATTTTACGGGTTGACCCGACGATGAAGCTTGTTGAACCGCGACCAGGTTACTTCACCAGTTCAACCATACGACCAGGTTTTAATTCATTTGGTAATTAGGTTGGAATAAAAACCTCTAGACCATATATGTATCTCATTTTGTGCCACATTCACCAAATGATGGCACGTGTCATTTTCATATTTTAATAATGTTATTTTTTGTTTGTTTAGTACAAATTAAATTATATATATTTATTCTAAAACCCTATAAGGAATATATTAATCTTTATGACTAACCCTTTACATAAATATTTATTTATAATTTGGGGCTAAACCTTGTTTTTAATTAGGATTTTCTTTTTATTCTAATTTATTTTATTATTAATGCTATTTGTTTAAATTTGAATACAAACAAGGCATAATTCAAGGGACATGTTGCATGATTTGGTGAATGGGGGCATAGAGTGCGGCACAAAAATAGGGGCATGGGATTTCCATCATTTTTTTATTAGCAATAGGGATTTCCATCCATTAGTAGAGCTATCCAAGGCCCGAACCAACCGCCCAAACCTGTGAGGCTGCCCGATATTTGGGAGGGTTTGAACATAAATGTGAAGCCCGTTGGACGGACTTGGGAAAATTTTTCAAACCCATTTAGAAAACGGGTCAGGCTTGGTTTTGAATGTTAAAGTCCGAACCCGGCCTGGGCACGGCGCATTTAGACAATACTATAAGTTTTATGTTACGTACATTAGAGTAATTAAATAATTTTATTACATGATGGCAAAAAAAAGTTATTAGATATGTTAACTTATTATTTGTTACATAAATTTACTATTAATGTTAATTAACTAAGTTTTTATTATTAAAAAATATATTAATTCATAAATATATATAAATTAATTAAAAGAATAAATAATTAATATATTATTTATTTTGGCAAACGGACGGACTTAGACAAAGGCTCTAGTTATTTGGACGGGTTTGACAAGATAATAGACTCGTTTAGTCGGTTCGGACCAAGCCTGGGCAAGCATCGGCCCAGCCATGGACTACTCTATCCATTAGGTTTGGTCTTATTTTTAAAACTTATGGACTTTTTTTTTATAATGGGTTGAACTTACCAATTAAGTTATCATGAAATTGATGAAACATATGGTTCGAATCTCCTTCTCCTAAAACAAAAACGAATCTCCTTTGGGCGTCCTTGTCCTTTTTTTTTTCTTTTGGCCAGTGGGCATCCTTGTCTAAGGATAAGCTTCTAGCAGTTTTATGTAAATTAAAAAAAAAAAAAAAACCCGAATCTCCTACTCCTTAAAAAAACTCCTTCAAAGCTGACGATAATAGTGACAAATCTCGAAAAAAAAAAAATTATATGAATTTTTATGTAAATTTTTATATAGTGAATTTTTATGTACGTAAAATGTTATAGTGACAAATTGTTATGTAAATTGGATCCAAAAAGAAAAAATTGTTATCTAAAGAATTGTCAATCCCTGTTGATCGGTGAGTGAGAGCAAACTCGATGTGTCTTTAAGCCGGAAAATAATATGGTATTGTGAATTTTTGTGATAAATCCATTTTGAATTTAGCTTAGAGGGAGGCGTTGAAAGAAAAATAAAAAAGTAAAATAAAAACTCCTTTTAATCTGTTTAAAATTAACCTAAAATCGCAAAATGAGAAAAGAATCATAAAAGCTAATCAAGCTTCCAATGCATACTTCCCATTGTGAAAGAAATTAGAGCAAAGGTAAATGATTTTGAAGATGCAAGTTTTCTTGGATTTGTAGAGAAGCTAATGTAGTGGTTG
Source organism: Corchorus capsularis (assembly GCA_001974805.1). Taxonomy (NCBI): domain Eukaryota; kingdom Viridiplantae; phylum Streptophyta; class Magnoliopsida; order Malvales; family Malvaceae; genus Corchorus; species Corchorus capsularis. The sequence goes on from AWWV01011564.1 coordinate 6,438, forward strand.
ACTGGGTGCAAACTCAATACAAAAAGAAGATGTGCTTATCAAATTGGGTACACCTACCCCATCTTCTTTGACCTTCATTTTATTTTAGATAAAGACGGATTGTTTGCTCTCCCTTTGTAATTTTTTTTATTCTAATTTTTTTTGGATAAATATGTATTCATTCATCCAATATAACAGGAAAAAGAACTGCTATAAAACTAATACAAGATATTTAAGTTGTTTACAAAGAACAACTACTAAGCTAACTGTAAGTTCCAACTGTTACAAATAGAAACATTGACTGAATCCTTAGCAATATTAGGAAGACAAGACAAACGAAATCTAATAAACTCAACAATGACTTGGAAAGACTGCTCAACTGTATGCATCTTCTTCTGAAATATACGCGCATTGCGTTCCCTCCATAATATATAGCAATAGGCATTCCATGCTAGTTTCAAAACTAAAGAGATAAGTGACTTCCCTTTAAGTTTCGATACAGTCCAATGGAACTCAGTTTGCCAATCACCTACAGTCCTTGTTAAAGCACAAGTTCTGAGTATTTTCTCCCATAGTTTCTTTGAATACTCACAAGAAAAGAAAACATGATCTCGACACTCTAAATGTTGACCACAAAGCACACAATCCATAGAGTCCAAATGAATATTCCACTTGCCTAAACGATCCTTGGTAGGTAAACGATCTAAAATAGCCATCCAAACAATAATAGAATGTCTGGGAAGATTATAAGAAAACCATACTAACCTCTGCCAAGGAACTCGAGGGTTTTTGTGCCTTAATTGCTCATATATCAAGGAGGTTCTATAAATGTACCCAATTTGAGACCATTCACCGCTTTGAATAAACTGAATAGCTTTACTTCTAAGCTTAAGTACTTTCTTCATGTTCCAACTGTACCATGGAAGACTTGTAATCTCCGTAATGATGTGCTTGCCTTTTAGAATGTATTCAGAAATCCATGCAATCCAAAGTGAGAATTTTTTTATTCTAAATCTGAGGAAAGAGCAATGTTGTATTGTCTCAATTTTTTTTTAGACTTTTTTTGTAATACTGTTCTATAATCAATGAAGCTATTCTTTTCTGGCCAAAAAAAAGAAAATCAAGCTTCCAACCTTCAACGTCTTACGTCTCTACTTGAAAACATTAATTTTTGAGTTTATATTTGATGCACCAACAGTGTATAAAACCTATACACTGTTAGTGAATAATATTATACCACCTCATTATTCTACAAATATAAAATTATAAAGGTCCTCAAAAATAAAAATGAAAAAGTCATTATATTATCTTCTTTCTTTCTCCTCTCCAGTCTCCACGGCTTTACCTCCATCGAAAAATTTCATATGCAGTAAAAAGCTATCAGCCTATCACTCCTATTTCAGTAACTCTCAAACCTTTTGGATTGCAAGGATTGGATCCCACACCATCCTCGGTTTCATCCCTCCCTTTCGCCCCCTCCCTAGAAAATCCCTTTTTGTCCCATGTAAAAGAACCAAATAATGCAGTCTTTCAGTAAAAAAGATATGCAGTTTGCAACACTTGCCTAAACAATTAAAAGTTTCTACTTACCATTAAAGAATCGATCATCCCTTGATGAAAAATAATGAAATTTAGAATTAATATATAAGTTTGTTTCAAGAATTCAAGTTCCAATTCATTTGAAATAAGTCAACAGAATCATTCAGAATGGAGAATTGAGATTGTTCAAAGCCATGGATCTTTTCTAGGAGATAAAATGAGAGAGAAGAAAAATCTGCTGATTTTTTTTTCAACGATGAAGATAAAAGAAAATAAATTTTTTATATTTATTGTTAAGGGTTTTTGTAAAATTTTATATTTGAAAAGTGATGAAGTGTCATTATTTGATTCAATGACAGTGTATAGGTTCTATATAATGACATTGCATCAAATATATAAATACATTTTTTATGGGTAATTATTTAATATACTGTCATTGTAAAATTTGGACTCCACAGGCGGGACGAGGAGTTAATATGTGTCCATTTTCTTTTCTTTTCTTTTTTTTTTTGGATAAATATGTATGTATTCATCCGAAGTATAGCAGGAACAAGAACTGCTACTAATCAACCAAGTACAATGAGTTAAGTTGCAAAGCAACTATCAATTTAAAAGTAAACCCAAATTGTTACAAAAAAATGTGTTTAGAGAGTCCCTAGCCACATTACTAAAACCATTAAATCTAAATTTGAGAATATCTAAAATAGTAGTAAAAACTTGATCCACAGTATGCATTCTCCTTTGGAATATTATGGCATTTCTCTCCCTCCAAATCGAGTAACAATAAGCATTCCAAGTCAGCTTCAAAACCAACGAGATGAAGGATTTACCCTTGATGCGTGTAATTACAGCCCACTGCAATTCTCCATGCCAATCATTCACAACTCTATTTAACCTGCAAGCCCTTAAGATATGTTCCCAAAACAATCTAGAGAATTCACAAGAAAAGAAAATGTGATCTCTAGATTTAGGACAGACCACACAAAGCACACAATCAGCAGAATCAATAGGAATACTCCAACTAAACAACTTATCTTTAGTTCGCAACCTGTCAAAAATGGTCATCCATGAAACAACAGAATGTTTAGGCAAATTGCAGGAATACTAGACAAGTCTTTGCCAATTCACTTTAGTATTCTTATGCCTAAGAGCTTAATACACTGCAAAAATCGGAAAAGAACTAGTAGGCATCTTCCAATTTCTATTACTCTGAATGAACTGAAGAGCTTTACTCCTTAATTTGAGCACCTTTTTTTATATTCCAACTGTAGCATTGCAGGCTTGTATTTCGATTCTTAGTTAATTAAATTTTAAATATTTCAATCTAATCCCTAAGGACACATATCATCCGTATAGACCGCACGTGCAGTATGCTTCAAGCTGGAAATAAAATTAATTAAAACAGTCAACGTTGACCCAGCAATATATAAGTGTCGATTGTAATTCTTAGAGATTTGTTAATTATTTCCGTTCCTCGATCTAACCCTAGCTAATAATACCAAAAATATTATGACGGTGGCCGGTAATCTCCCAGAAGAAGAGTTACTGATCGATATCCTCACAAGATGTCCGGTGAAATCCCTTGTACGGTTCAGGTGCATTCATAAATCTTGGAATTCTCTTATAAAATCATCTGATTTTATCATCACCCACTCTCAAAATCCCAAAAACAAAAACCATGCCTCCATCTTCCTCCCTCACGTTTATTCAGGTGATTACTTGTTATTTCAGTCGTTTGCTCCTAAATCCTTTAATGTCCGTGCAGACCACTTGCTACCCATTGATATCAGAAGATATATGATTCATTCTTCTTGTAATGGCTTACTTTGTTTACGCAAATCTGATAGCATTATTTTTTATAACCCTAGTCTTAAACAATTCAAGATTCTCCCTACCTCCAATCTTCATACCAACAATGGCACGGCCTTAGAATTTTTTGGATTTGGTTATGATTCGACAAATAATGATTATAAGGTTGTTAGAGAATATTATAGTAAGAGACTTGGAACCCTAACTGAAGTATATTCGTTGAGAACGAATTCTTGGAGAAAAGTGGGATCTTATTATAATCCTGATGATATCCAACGAGTTGGCTCTCAAAGGTTTGCAATCAACTGTTTCTTCAATGGGGCTATACATATGTTGGCTTATAATGTTCATAATCGTCATGACATGATTCTAAGTTTTGATTTCTGCGATGAAGAATTCCATCTGTTTTCACGGCCAAATTGTAAGGGATATAATGCCCACTTGACGATCAATGTGTATGGGGATTTTCTTTCTATATTTGACCTTGCATTCGAAGTGTGTAATGAAGTATGTTGTGATGTATGGGTGATGAAAGAATATGGGATAGAAGACTCCTGGGTTCTACTACATTCAATCGAATTTCTTCGCCCATCTTGTGGTATTTACTTTTTAGGACTCGGGATGAATGGAGAGATTATTTTCCAGAAATTGCTGGGGGAACGACACGAGCTGCTAGTTGTGTCAAATGACAATAAACATAAAAATTTAATCAAGACTATTAAACTTGAAAAGCCCACCAGTTATGCTTTTACTTGCACAGAGAGTCTAGTCTCCCTGACGGCGAAGGCAACCGATGATATACATCCAGAATTCAGATTACCTTCGAATTGATGATTGTGAGTTGTGACTTTCTATGTAAATTAATTTTACATAGAATGATAGAAATATTCTATAGGAGTTTATTTCTTAATTTTGATTTTCTAGTGCCATGATTTTCTTATTTGTAATTGACCAGGCTGTGCAAGTTTTATATGAATGGAAGATAGCTCCTCTGTTTAAACATTTTTGGAGGCTAGTCTATACTATATTTATTGGTGTTGAATTTTGATTTTGATGGAATTAATATATAGTAATATTTTGTGGGCATGGTGAATTGCATTGGGCAGTTACACGCATAAAGGCTAAATAAATCTTAGAATTATTTCTGTTGTCTCTGATGTTTATAAGATCTAGACTTAATGGTTTTAGAAATGTAGCTATAAGGAATAAGTTTACACTTGAATGGGTAGTTGCTTGGCAACTTAATTCTTTGTACTTGTTTGATTAATGGCAGTTCTTATTCTTGCCATTGCAATCCAATTGGATGAATACATACCTATTTATCCCAAAAAAAAAATGTTTTGTGGGCATGATCGTTTCTTGAATTGCATAGGGAATCTGACTCGTTTGTATAGATTATGGAAGAATCAATTGCAAAATTAAATGTAGGATTCAACTAGCTTAGCTAGGGAATAAAATGCAATGAAATTAATGCAATTTGTATCTATTTTTGGGTGATTCCTATTATTTTGATGGAAGTGTTGTGAGGACAATTTTGCATTTTTTTATTTGTAACAATCACCAGGCTTGAATTTCAAGTCTTTGAATGAATAAGATAGGTCCTCTGTTATTTGGGAATGTGTTTTAAATTGTATAGGAATTTTGACTTTTTTTTTTTAATATGGAGTTAAGGAAGAATCAATGGCAAAATTAGAGTACATAACTCATCAACTTGCATAGTTAGGAAATTAAAATTACAAAAAAACCAGCATGGTGGAAGCAATATTTTCTTGATCACTTGTCTTCTAGCAATCATAGTTGGCTATCTCTCCCTTTTCTTTTTTCTTTCCTCAACAGACCCATTTTGAAGTTAGAACTTAGAACAGTCAATAGAAGAAGAGGAATAGGGATCTTAAGAATTTTTCTCCTGGACAGATTGTGTTAATCCAAATGTAGCTCTTGGGCAATTATTTCAGAGAAAAAGAAATTAAAGACATTAGTAATGGAGTTTTTATAAAACTTAAGGGCAAGTGGGAGCATACACCGATCATTTGAGCTCGATAGTAGAAGGGGTTGAAACCACGTTTTAAAATAATTTAAAACTATATATTGTCATTGCACACATTACCTCACATATTTTGGCTACAAAGCCTTTGAAAAAAAAATCAAATACTATTTTGTTTCCTTAAGGAGTTATCCACATTTCTTACTTCCATTTTGTTGTTTTTTCATTTTCTTTTTTGACTGTGGAAAGAAAATAAGAATTGCACCCTCCTCAACATTCATCATGCAAAATGATTAGAGAGGAGAAAAAGTAAAGAAACATAAGAAAAAGAACTGCTAATAACCTTTTCTTTTTTGAATATTTATAAGTTAACTTGTTCAAGTTGGATTGACCCATTATGGGAGTAAAGTTCTCAAAACAATAGACTTGAACATGAGAGGTTGCTTAAGATAAGTGTCAAATCACTTGAACTAAACCACTTGTTGGTGTCAATCATCATCATATCATCATTTTAATTTTTTTGGCCAGATATCATCATTCTAATTATCACGTGCGAAAATAGTACTTGACACCCTATAAAGAAAAATAAAATAAAATAAGAACTCTTTTAAGTTTTAATTTGTTGAAAATTAACTAACCTAAAATTGTGACAAAAAAGTCATAAAAGCTACTCAAGCTTCCAACCTTCAACATCCCTACTATAAGAGTTTAAATTATATTAGGATGATCTTAAAAAAGGTCTTTCATTTTAGGATTCCATTAAAATGATAACACATCATCTATGTTGAATTAAATTCAAAATTAACATTACTTTACCTTACCTAATCAAACCCTATTGAAAGAGTGAGCAGGAAATCGATCAGGAAAATCGAGATTTTCTCGAGCAAATTAGACCTGCTATCTTGCACCAAGAGAATCTTTTCTGAATGGATCTTCCTTCTTGCTTTCTTTTCCTCAACTACAAACCACTTTTTAAGGACTGAAAGAGTGAGGTTAAAAGGTTAATTTAGATCACACCCAGTGCGACTCGAACCCACAATTGCTTGATTAGAAGTCAGGCGCCTTATTCATTAGGCCATGGGTGATGTTAAAGTCATAAACTACTTAACCACTCCATCAGAAAACATTTTATAAAAGTTGAATCCGCTTGGAATTAGGGTTTTGACTAATCAAACCCTATTAATTATAAAACTATTCAAATTTATTTAGATTTTTTTTTTAGAAAAGTAATGAAACTTCATTTATCAATAATCTAAATTACAAACGCATGGTGGAAGAACACCATACCAATCATAGTTAGTATCATTGCCAAAGTCTAATTGTGCTATACTATGATTCAAAACATTAATATTACTATAACAAAGTAAAAATGAGAAAATATCAAGTAGGCTAGATAAATGCAGAATTTCTTCAATAAGGCAGCCTCCAATCCAAATTGATCTCGAACCCTTTTTTCGCCTAACGTCGTGTGTGTATCACCATGAACTTCAAAGGTATTTAAGTTGCATCTTAATGCAAGTTGAAGATCAAAATGAAAGAATTATGCCAATCGAACAATGATTCCCTTCACATGTGGTTTCATCAACCCAAGTCAACCAAAGATTGTTTGATCTCTACACAATTGTTCTCCTCTATGATCAATAGAAATTTCAATCACAAGTTGTCTAATCTTTTGCCATGATCATTAACACCAAGAAGCAAAATAGCAAACTTGTGAAAACGAAGAAGAAAATAAAGAAACTTGCATGAACCAAGACAAACGCTATCACAAGGAGTCCCGACTATGCACGTTGCCAAATTTCTAATAAAGATCAAAAGAAAAATGGTAAATGAAACAAAATCTTCCATGGTTGGTTGAGGGAAAAATGAGAGAAATTTCATATTTTCAAACCAGGTAACCGCCTCAGAGGAAAACTCCTCCAAACGGTTAGCATGAAAGATTAAATTTATTTAAATTTATTTACATGAGTTAAATGTAGTGAGATATAGGATGTAAGATAAAATTTGATTTTGATTCAAAATAGATTAGGTGACACAATTCTAATGGAATTCTAAAAGGACTTTTTAGGATGATCCTAATATAATTAAAACCCCTATTAGAAAACCTTAAAAATTTATTTTTATAAGTGTCGATTATTTTCTCAGAGATTGTTATTTCCCTTTCCTCTAACCCTAGCTAATAATAGCAGCGATATTATGACGGCGGCCGGTAATCTCCCAGAAGACTTACTGATCGATATCCTCTCAAGACTTGCGGTGAAATCCCTTGTACGATTCAGCTGCATTCATAAATCTTGGAATTCTCTTATAAAATCATCTGATTTTGTCATCACCCACTCTCAAAATCCCAAAAACAAAACCCATGCATCCATCTTCCTCCCTCACGTTTGTTCAGGTAACTTGTTATTCCAGTCGTTTGATCCTAACTCCTTTAATGCCCGTGCAGACCACTTGCTACCCTTTGATATCAGAACATATACAATTCATTTTTCTTGCAATGGCTTACTTTGTTTATGCAAACATGACCGTGGTAGTTGTAGCATCGTTCTTTATAACCCTAGTCTTAAACAATACAAGATTCTCCCTACCTCCAATCTTCATACCAACAATGACATGTCCTTAGAATTTATTGAATTTGGTTATGATTCGACAAATCATGATTATAAGGCTGTTAGAGAATATTGGTGTCGGGGTGATCATAATGTTAGAACTAGAACCCTAACTGAAGTATATTCGTTGAGAACAAATTCTTGGAGAAAATTGGGATCTTATATTCCTCATGATATCCAACCAGTTTCCACTCCAACGCACAGCTGTTTCTTCAATGGGGCTATACATATGTTGGCTTATAATGTTCATAATCGTCATGACATGATTCTAAGTTTTGATTTCTGCGATGAAGAATTCCATCTGTTTTCACGGCCAAAATGTAAGGGATATACTGACCACTTGACGATTCATGTGTATGGGAATTTGCTTTCTATATTTGACCTTGTGCGTAATGAAGTGTGTTGTGATATATGGGTGATGAAAGAATATGGGGTTGAAGACTCTTGGGTTCTACTACATTCAATCAAATTAATTTGCGCAATCAAATTATTTAGCCCAATAGGTTATGGTATTCAGCTTTTAGGACTCGGGATGAATGGAGAGCTTATTTTCCAGAAATGGCGGTGGCAACAACGCGAGCTACTAGTTGTGTCTGATTACAATAAACATGGAATTTTGATTAAGACTATTAAAGTTGAAAAGAACTCATGTTGTGCTTTTGTTTGCATAGAGAGTCTAGTCTCCCTTGACTTCCAAGGCAACCAATGGATACCAATGATATGCCCTTGTCGGTAGACTCACCCATCATAATCAGGGGCACGATGCGGGTTCGATCCAGATTAGTCATGGCAATGTCTTGGATACTGGATGGGTACCAAAATTACCTTTGAACTGATGATTGTGAGTGTTGACTTTCTTTGTAAATTATATTACATAGGATATGATAGACATCTTCTATAGGAGTTGATTTCTTGATTTTGATTTTCTAGTACAATGCTTTTCGTATTTGTAATTGACCAGGCTTTGCAAGTTTTATATGAATTAGATAGCTCCTGTGTTTAAACATTTTTGGAGGTTACTCTATATACTGTATTTATTGGTGTTGGATTTTGATTTTGATGGAATTAATGTAATGTTTTGTGGGCATGATTGTTTTGAATTGCATACGGAATCTGACTCGTTTGTATAAATTATGGAAGAATCAATTGCGAAATTAAATGTAGAAGTAGAACTCAACTAGCTTTGCTAGGCAATAAAATGCAATGAAATTAAAGCCTTTTTTTATCTATTTTGGTTGGGTGATTCCTATTATTTTGATGGAATGGAATTGTTGAGAGGACAATTTTGCATTTTTTTTATTTGTAACAATGATCACCAGGCTTAAATTTCAAGTCTTGAATGAATATATAGGTCCTCTGCTTTTTGGAAATGTGTTTTGAATTGCATAGGAATTTTTACCTTTTTTTTTATCAATTTTGGGTGATTCCTATTATTCTTCATATGGAATATTTGTTGAGAGGACAATTTTGTATTTTGTGTTAGTAATAACAATTTTGGCTTAAATTTAAAGTCTTGAATGAATAGATAGGTCCTATTATTCTGGTTTTTTTTAAAACAAAAAAAAAAAAGTAGAAACCAAATGGAATAAAATCTGATATATTTCAAGGAGATAAGAGTTGGTATTCAGCTCTAGTGGCCCATTCTTAAACTTTCTCACCAATTACCATACTAGTAGAATTCAGCCATTTGAAAAATGTTTAAATTGGTTCCTAACGTTTTACAAAAATGTTTGAATAAGGACCTAACCATTTAATTTAGTTAAATAAGTCCCTAGTATCAAATTGACATCTTAATAAACCCCCAAAACTTTACGTCCTTAAATTGACATTAGGGACTGATTTGAATTGATTTTACAACATTGGGGACTGATAAGCCAATTTTGCAACGTTAGAAACTTAATTAACCAAATTAGTAGATTAGGCCTTTATTTGAGTATTTTCATAAACGTTAGGGGACCAATTTGAGCAACCAAAAAATCCCAACTAACACTGTCGTTGGGCTTTATGGAGATCAATTTTGAGAATCATACCCCCTACCCTACCACGCCTTTTCATAATCCAGTTTGGTTTCTTTGGATTTTGTAGGTGTGTTTCGTTTATTGGATTTGGGTCTTTGTCATCTCTTTGTTGTTTGACTGATTTTTTTTTAACTAATGATCCATGGGATTTGGCTTTAGACCTTTCACTCCTCTTTATTGTACAGTTCTTTTTTATTGAGCTATATAGGACATGTTAAATTTGGACTTTAATACCCTTTTTACCCTTTAAACTTGTATGATTATGACGTTTTGTTCCTTAAACTCTTAATTTTGGACGCTTTAGTCCCTATCAAACGATCTAAGGCCACCGTCATGCCATTGACATGGCATTGCCACGTGGTACAAAATGACACATGAAAATGCTACGTCAGAAATCCGACCCACATTGCATTGCCACATTGAAACAAACGCTCATTATAATCCCGCTGCATAGCGCATGCCACGTACCTAGTATATTAATGAAAGTCTCCATGAAAAGCAACTTGAAAAAAGGAATCCAACAACAGTATATCAGCTTATCATAACTTTCAGCAGTAGCTATAGGAATTAGGAAACAATACATACCCCATGTCCCACCAACTAGTCATTTGCTTGTTCATCATATGATTTGAATGAATATGTCACATTAAAAGAAGCTAAAGAAGTTGGATTTTGCAACATTGCATCATATCCAAAAAGGCATAAATATCACTTTGCACCCTTAAGTTTGTACGGACTGTCACTTTGCCTCCAACTTTTTTATTTTGACCAAAACGTACCCTAAAGTTTTATTTTTGTGTCACTTTGCACCCTCTGTCCGGTATGACAAAATAAATCGATGCGGCGTCTGACGTGGCATGCCACGTGGACAAAAAAATGACACGTGGCGTGACATGTGTCACTTTTTGATACATGTGGCACGACTTTTCGTAACATCTTTGTCAATTTGCAACAAATTGACTGACATGCCCTCGTCATAAGTATTCACTTAAAACTCTAGAGATTTTTGACATACGTAATATCTCTTTTTGGCATGCCCGATGGAACAAAACAAGGATTCTCACTCTAGTCTGTTCAAAAGTCCTTCTTTTTACTTTTCCAGCATTTACTTTCAACTTTTTGCTTGCAATGAGACGCTGACAAAAGGAAGAAGATTCCAAGTTTGGGGTTGGGGCAATGATTGAGTCATAGGTGCCTAATTAGAAATTATTCTTTGTAAGAATTATTGATATATTATCTTTACATGCTTGCCTATGGAAGTAAGAGCTTAATCAAACTAAGAAGCTTTGCTAAATTGTCATTGAATGAAGAATTTTGAGAAGTTTATATACACCATAGTTGTTACTTAATTGCATGTGGATTTTTTTTAGAAGAAATTGTAATTTTCATTTATAAAAATGAAATTACAAAGATAATACTCATAATTACAATATATTGAGAAAAATGCTTCTCTTTTAGATATAGGTCTAAAAAAAGCATGTAATATGACCTATAATAATGTGAAATAGTATTATAGACTTGATCTTCATATTGGAGAAAGTAATGAAAGCTTTGCTTTAAGCAGGCCACCATTATGCGGTAAGCGTGGTAAGCGTCATTCTTGATCCCCTTTGTATAAAGCTGTAAAAAAGCATGTAATTATCCAATAAATAACTGCAAAAATAACACCCAAGGCCTGTAACAACACCCTAGCCATAATGCATGCAAACTTAAACAAAACATGACAGCTTGGTCAGCCCAGGCACACTGATATTACAAGCCAATTATTGCATCAAACCCCGGAAAAATAATGCTGAAATCCCGCGACATGGCGCGGATGCAGCTGACTGGTAATGTTAAAGTCTTTTTTTTTTTGGGTTTAATATGCTCCTCTACTATGACATGTACAATATAACTGTCATTCGGCTACGTAGTACTAAAATGTTTTGTTATATAACATACTTCTTTCTGAATCTATAATGACAAGTAATTTAACATAGTTCCCTTTTGCACCGTCCAACCTAATGATATGAACTTTTACATCTTTTCCACATACCACTCGGATGAGATGTTGGGGGTTAACATATGATGATGATTTGTGCATAACAGTGTTGTATAGGTGGGATTGGTACAATAATTAATTATATGCACAATCATTCTTATCTAAACTAATCTCACCTCCAAACACAAGATTATAATCTTAACTCCATATATTGACATGGCACCTCTTAAACACAAGATTATAATCAAGGAATTGCGGCTTTTGAAGCCTACAGATTCGTCCTACTCTGGGCCATTAGGAGGGGACACTCCACCATTACCAAGAGATGCCTGGGACAAGTGGTGCAAGCACGGTAGTGTTATATGCTTCGCTGTGGAAGCCGCTCGTCCTGAGAAATATGGTATCCCTATTTTTTCTAGGCTACCTCATGATATGTTGAAGATCTATTTTGGTAACCCAATGGATGGATCCATCTACCACGTCATCGATTTCGACTACTATGAGTTTGGGCGCAATCCATACGAAGACTCCAAGGTTGGGTTCATCCTGGTTGGCTCCAGGATCTACGTACTCGGCGGCATCTACCACCGCCGAAGCGGTCCAGTCGATGTCTACTACTGTGATGTGGCGGCGGCGGCGGCAAATGGGAATAATAAATGGGAATGGGTGCGTGGCCCTGACCTAAATTCGTTCAAGGCTGGTAATCCTTTTGTTTTCTCTCTTATGGGAAACATCTATGTCCATGCAACTGCTTGCAGGGTGCTTTATGATGCTGCGACTCCTCCTGAGGGTGAGGAGATTGCAGATTGCCGCCCTTTCGAAGTGCTTAGGGATGATATTGGTAAATGGGAAGTTCTGGAATCTCCCTTTTCTGAATGTGGTTGCAATATACATATCGGCAGGTCCTTTGTGTATGGTGATAAGATCCTTATTCAATGCTATCAAGGGCCATTATCGGTAGTGTATATATATGATGCCAAACGCGGATTATGGTTAAGAACGATTACTCCCTTTAATTATTTCAAGCTCTCTTGGATCTTCAATGTTGACAGAGTTGTTGACCTTGGGTTATTAATTGGCAAAACTGATGAGTTTTTGGGTCTTCATGTATATGATGGATGTTTTGAACTCCAAGGAGTAGTAGGCCATCTGGGTTTGTCGAGTGCTCTTCTGATGAAGGGGACTGTGGAGGAGGGAACAGTTTGCACTGCCTGGCATTTATTCCCTTTAGGTTTAGGAGGAGGCCAAACCCAAAAATACTGTTTCCTTGCCATGTATTCTTTTGACGACCATCGCTGCCCTCCCAAAGCATCTCATGTACGACTTGGCACTTTTGATTTGGAACCTATTGATTGTGATGCTGATGGTGATGGTCATGCTGGTTTTGATTATCAGCATCATACTCGTAAACTCCGATCTCATATGTATGATGATTTTCAATTTTCTGATGCTGAAAAATATTTTGAGGATGAAAAAATGACCGGATTTACTACTAGCTGGTCTGTGCCTGATTTGCCGTCTCGTTATCGGGTAACAAATGAGGCAATCAAGAAAATTTGTCTTGCTCCTGCTGATAAAGCTGTCTGCCTTGCTCGCTTCTGCAGCAGGGGCTAATTCCTAAGTTAAAATATCTCGCAGGTATATACTTTCAATCTCATATATATATTATTTTTTTTGTTAGGGATTTCATTAATTACCGAATGTTATGTTAATTGTACTACTTGCTGCTAATGCCTGTTATGTTATATAGCTAAATGATTATGACGTGTTGTATTGTTCTTGGTGAAATTGGTGTTGATTTCCTATGATCATGTCAATGTGCCTTGTCTAAGAAAGTTGTGGTATATAGTAGTTATATAATTATTACTCGCTAGAAATTAACGTGTTGGTGGCCACCTTGGTTAATTAGGATCTAATAATGCATGACACTATATAATGTATGTATGATTAGGAAGATGCATTTTTGGAAATGATCTTTTAAGTTGTGAAGAGAATATCTAAAATAATAACAGCATATGATTGATTTATTTGTGGTGTTTCTTTGTTGCCTTCAGCTCAAGTGTGCTGAGATCAGGGACATTATGGCATTCTGGAGGAGGTGGAAATGGCATTGCCAGCCATACTTTCTGGCAAAATTAGCAATGTATAAAATGCAAATTGCTTTGACAATCAACTTAGATATTATCTATCAATTAGGTCCAGACAAAGTATTCCTATCAAAATAAACCCTCTATTTTAGTTCTCAAGTCTTGAAAATTATAATGAAACATGAGATAGTTGCTAGTATTTTCAAGTAATTAGATTCACTTTTCGGTTTGAGGAAGATAACTTTTGCTTTAGCTGCTTGTGTTTTAGAAATTCTGATGTAGTTGCCTTTTGGGAAATGTTTAGAGCCCCTTTTGCAATTCTTCAATTAATTCGAAAGCAGCAAGGTAGGTTTTATAGAACTTGATTCGGTCGACATCATGCAGCAAATCTGGTGCTTGTTCTGTCTGTGTGGCATGCAGTGCTGGAGAAATACGTAACACATTTACTTTCACTGGATTAAGTTTTAGGAATATGGTTTTGAAAATAGTGTTCATCCCAAGGGAGGAAAATCAGCAATCAATGGAACCGAATAGTACTGAATTAAGTGTTATTGAATTCATGATGAGTTTCACCAAAAAAAAAAAAAGAGAATTCATGATGAGTTTGAATTCAACTCTATATATAATTTCTTGATCACCCCTATATCATAATATCCTTCAACTTCAAAGTTCAAACACTCTTTATTGAATATATAACAACGCAATACCCGTATAAAGTAATTCAGCATTAATGTAGCAATAAAAAAAAGCCCAAGAACAGAATGAAATCAGTTTTCTTTGATTCCACAACATCATCCAATTATATGCATGGTTTCTTATATAATAATAATATATAATAATAATGAAATAAGAGCCCAAGAACAAAATTCACAATGCCATAGGAACAAATATTAAAACAAGAAACATGACTCATAAAAGATTGAAAATGTTACATAATAGATATGGATTTTGAATCTGAACTCTCACTTTGTATATCATTAATTGCCTTCCTTCTCATCGAGAGAGACTAGACTTTCTACACAAGCTACAAAACTATCGAAGCCTACTAAAGGATAGTAGGCAAAAACAAAAAGGGACTTTTAGGGGGCAAAAAGTCTCAGATTAAAGTTTTGGGGGGTAAAACGTCAATTTGAGACAAGTTCAAGGGGAAAAGGTACTTTAGTCCATTATAATTAGTATACATAGCGGTTAGGGTTTGTTCATCCTTACTCGTTTTTCAACACGGCGAGGAATTAAGAGTGCGTTTGCTACTTCCCATGGGAGAGTGATTCCCAGGAGAGTGATTGGATACTCTTGAGAAATTTCAAAGCTTCAACTAAATTTTTGGTCAAGTAAAAAAAATAAAAAGAAATAGAAGGAGATGTATACAAATTATGTATATAAATTATAAAGAAGTTCTACTTTCGTAGAAGTTTATTTTTTAAAAGAAATCACATTTTCATTACATAATATTTACATAATAGTGAATACTAAATAATATTTGGATACTCCCTCTATCCCATATTATAAATCCTCTTTTGATCAATCAACACCAAATTTTGACCAATTATTTATAAAAAAATATGTAAAATTTAATTTTAAAAAAATATATGTTGAAAAGTTGGTAATTCAAAGTTTATAAGTGTTATTTTTAAAATTTATTTTACTTTATATTTTTTTATATGCAATGGTCAAAGTTTGTTGTTGGTTGACCAAAAAAGAACTTATATTATGAAACAGAGGAAGTACTATTTTAATATTTTTTATTTAAACTCGTTCAACCACAAGCCCAGAACACATGTGAAAGCTAAGACTAGCTAACCTAAAATCGCCAAAAAAAAATCAAAAAGCTAATCAAGCTTCCAATCTTCAACATTCCTACCAAAAAACATTAGGTTACGTTTGGTTCGTGGTAGAATATAATGGGAAAGTGTGGTAAGCTAGGTAGAGGGAATAATTTTCCCATGTTTGGTTGGTGGAATCTAATTTTAGGTAGTAATGTCATTCCCATAACTTTCCCATTCAAGTGGGAAAGTGGTGGGAATAAAATTCCCACCTAGAAGGGTGGGAAAGTTAACTTTCCCAAAAAAGTGTTATTTTTTTCCCTTGTCTTTCTCTTATATAATCTTAAAATGTAATAATTTTCCATGTTAACCAAACGTGGTAATCTTATTCCTATAAAAATAAAAAATTATACTTTCCCACTAAAATAACATTCCTAGGAAAGTAGTGTAAATAACATTACGATGTGATACCTAAAATACCACTAACCAAACATAACTTCTTTTTTTTTTTCGCACCGACATTAATTTTTTTAATTGCTTATGTTCGAAATAAAACTAATTAAAACTGTCAACGTTGACCTAGCAATATTTAAGTGTGGATTGTTATTTTATTTCCCTTCCTCTAACCCTAGCCTAATAGTAGCAACAATATATATAATGACGACCGGCGATCTGCCAGAAGAGTTGATGATCCTCACGAGACTTCCGGTGAAATCCCTTGTACGTTTCGAGTGCATTCATAAGTCTTGGAATTCTCTAATAAAATCATCTGATTTTGTCATCACCCACTCTCAAAATCCCAAAAACAGAAGCCATGGCTCCATCTTCGTGGCTTATTAGGAGTATGATTCAGGTAACTTGTTTTTCCGGTCGATTGCTCCTAACTCCTTTGATGTCAGTGCAGACCTCGTGACACCCTCTATTATCAAACAATATAAGATTCGTTCTTCTTGTAATGGCTTAATTTGTTTATGCAAATGCAAATATGACACTTGTAGCATCCTTCTTTATAACCCTTGTCTTAATCAATACAAGATTCTCCCTACATCCAATCTTTGTCGCAACAACGTCATGAGCTTATAAGAGTTGTTTGGATTTGGTTATGATTCGACAAATAACGATTATAAGGTTGTTAGAGAACTTCGTAATTGGGAATATCATGAGCCTGGATACATAACTGAAGTATATAGTTTGAAAAGGAATTCTTGGAGAAAATTGGGATCTAATATTATTCCTAATGATATCAGATTAATTGGTGGTATCGGATTTGGTTCTGACTGTCTTTTCAATGGGGCTATTCATAGGGTGGCTTATCATGCTCGTAATAATCATGCTGGCACGATTGTAAGTTTTGATGTTTGCAATGAAGAATTCCATATGTTTTCACGGCCAAATGTTAAGGGATCTTATGACAGCTTGAAGATTAGTGTGAATGGGGATTTGCTTTCTATATTTGACGTTGTGCGTCATGTTGAAAGAGTATGCTGTGATATATGGGTGATGAAAGAATATGGGGTTGAAGACTCTTGGCTTCTACTACATTCAATCAAATTATTTTGCCCATTGCCTTATAATGGTTTTTCTTTTCTAGGACTCGGGATGAATGGAGAGTTTATTTTGGATAAAGAGCTGACGCAAGGACAAGGACACGAGCTGCTAGTTTACAAACATGAAATTTTAATTAAGACTATTAAATTTGAAGAGCGCTTCTCCTATTGTGCTTTTGGTTGCATAGAGAGTCTAGTTTCCCTCGACCAAGGCAACCAATGATACATCCAGAATTTAATTAAATTACCTTCGAATTGATATGATTGTTACTTTCTATATATGTAAATTATTATTGCATAGAATGATAGAATAGGAATTGATTTCTTGATTTTGATTTTCTAGTGCAATACTTTTCGAATTTGTAATCGACCAGGCTTTGCAAGTTTAATATGAATATAGATAGCTCATCTGTTTTCTGGACAAGTACTTACTTTGAATTGGAAGGAATTTTGACTCTTTCCATATGGATTGTGGGACGGGAGAATTCATTCTTCCATATTTAAACATTAATGTATTGGTGTTGAATGTTTGTGATGATATTAAGCTCCCTTTGATTTTTTCAAGCTCTCTTGGATCTTAATTTAACCTTGACAGAGTTGTCCACCGACGACCGCCCTAATTATGATGATGTTTCTGATGATGATGATGAAGAAAGTAGGGGTTATAGCCTCCCTCCCTGGGCCTGATTTACCGTCTCGCTATAGGGCAACTAATTATGAGTGATCATGAGTCTGCTGTGCTAAGCCTAATATCTCCAGCTTTTTGGAAATTTGAGAAAATGTTGAGTGGGATGTGATGTCACAAAGATTAAGGGGAAATCTTTATCTCTTTATTCAACTATTGCATGCTTTAAGTATGTTGCTAAAGATCATCTTAATATTTCCCTCTGGAATTTGATTTTAGATTGATAGTTGATAGTACTTGATAGGTAATTTGACTCGTTTTTGTATAGATTAATGGAAGAATCAATTGCAAATTAAATCTAGAACTCACCTAGCTTAGCTAGGCAATAAAATGCAATGAAATTAAAGCTTTTTTTTTCTTTTAACAAGGGCCAGCCTGCACTTTGTGGAGTAGGACTTTTTGCGTGTGGGATAGTGGTGGAACAAATCTTACAGGATTTCTTGGCTTTGCAATTCTGAGAAAGATAAACATGCTGCTATTTTATTACTAATTCCACAATTGATATTTGCAATGGTTTATTTTAGCAATATCTCTGCAATACTTGTTGAAGGTTGTCTTTAGACTTAACTTCTTCTTGTTCCCCTGAAGTCCTGAACATGTAAACTAACAAAACATTCAGAAATAACAAGAAATTTTAGTTTTAAGAACATTCCTGGAAGTTAGTAAGGAATAACATTTCTAATTAATCATCAGTTCAGTCAAAAACCACCAGTTAATCTCATTTCTAACTAGGATTAATTATATTATTATTCTCCATAAATCATAATATTACGCGGAAATTGATGTGAAACTAATTTGTCTTCCCTTGCCCCAATTAGTTCAAGTCCTATCATAGGAAACCTTTAGTTGGGATGGGAAAACTTTTATTGCTTGGAACTAATTATTCAGATGGAAATATACCCATTGCACTAGGCAGAATACCGATCTTGAAAATACCCTTGTCAGGAATTGTTCCTACTTCAATTGATATACATTGTCAGGAAATCAGTTATGTGGTTTTGTTGCACCTGAAATAACAATTTTAGTGGAACTAACAATTCCAAAGTCAGTAACTAATATCTCTAGCCTCGAACTATTTGATATCTTCTCAAATGGTTTCAGAGATTAGTTCCTGACAATTTGGGAGACCTGATGAACCTTGAACTATATATTAACCATTGATTATAATCACCTTGGAAGCAGCAGGGAAGTTGGGGATTTGGATTTTGTTTCATCTTTAACCATAATAATAGATTATCAGATTCTTTTATTTAGGGAGGGAATCAAATCTGTGGAAGCATTCCTGAAAAAGTATGGCAATCTTGTCAATCTCAATTCAATTCATGAAGCTAATTAAGAGAGCCTGAATTGCACCTTTTTGGATAAAAGCAAAATTTTATTTATCCAAAATCTGCTACATCAATCAGAGTTTCCAAGTTCCAACCAAAAATGGCATACTAAAAACTATACAAAGAAATTAAACAAAATGAAGGGTGTGAACAATACAAATGAGCGACGAATCGATGAAGCCAGATTGAAAATATCTCCCACAGCCACAGTTGACAAAGCTTGAGATTAACCAGACACTCTGAATTGCCCTTCACTCCATACAAAACAAATGCCCTTGTGTAACACAGCACAGCTATTGAGCAGCAAAAAGATTGCCTTTTAAATCCTTTCAAGATTTCAATCATGTGGAGTTATACTAAAGGATGCCTTGACAACATTGAAAGACTTCCCCCAGAATCAAGAACACGATTCTTAATTCCCACATATGAATCACATTAATTAGCATTTCAATTTCCCTCCATTGTGATGAACCTGCATACAGGAGGGACAAGCACCTAACTTGATATTAATCCTGCATACAGGATTCATTGTTATTAATGATGTTAATGACATGTTTGAATTAACTCTTATATAAACCTAACTTGAGAAACTCTGAAAGGATTATAGAACTGTGATATACCTAACTTGAACACAAAGCTTGTCAACTTTCAATCAGTGTGGAGTGCACTGGATTAAAACTTGTCCACTCTTCCTCTACAAGTGACAAGCAAAAACAATTTCTTAATCTGCATGAAATAAACAACTTTGACTGACATCACTATTTCTGGCATGAAGTGATAACCAAAATCAATTGAATACTCAAGAAAAGTGATTAGCTTAAAACATTTTCACTCCTCTCCAAATTAGTAAGACATTAGTGTCATAGTTAAGTGAAGAAAAGAACATACTGCATCCTTTTCCCATTTTCATGACAATTAATTCTGATGCCAATCCTTGCCTTGTTTACTTCAGCCAATGGATGTCTGTCGCACCTGCTTGACGTAAACTTAGAAAGGAACAACAAATTAGTACAATTTAAGGTCGATGAAAGTTTGGCCAAAAAAAAAACAAAGGGTATACCGTATACCTTGATGAAAACTTACGAAGAAACGGAACAATGGCAGGTCCAAGTTCATTAGTATTATCCCTGATTCCCTGAAAATTGATGAAAACTCTTGCCCATGCACCCTCTAGAAGTCATACACATAAAACAATTCCTTAATATGCAGTGATAAGATACTAGCATTGCGTTTCCAGGTATGGAATGTTTATCAAATCTAAGAACACTCATGAAAGTAAATAGCTTAAAATTGTTGATTTGCAGGCAAAAGTGTAATTGACTCCTTCTGAAGTAAAAATGAACTAGTAACATTTTTTCTCCATTTTGGCAACAATTATTATTGCTTCTAATCCAAGTACTTGATGCCAACTTTGCTTTTCTCACTTTAGAAATAGATGCCCTTGGCACTTTGTCTTCATGTACAACCTATAACAGGCCTAAATGAATAAAAAAAATGTGAATGGAAATATACCAAATTAATGTACAAATTTGCAGTTAATTCACATGCTAAGACTGGAATGAATGTGAATAAATATGTTGCTTGTAATGTGTATGAAATCAATTATTGACAAATGAATATCTTGATCCATTATACTATAAGCCAGATTTCAAAGGGACTGAGAGAAAGTGAGGAAAAACGAAAACATGGTACATGGTTGCTTTCTGAATTGAAAACAAAGAAATGTGTTAAAAAGAAGATGCTATGAAGTCTTGAGAAAGATAAAAGAGGCTAATGCTCAATTTAATTTGCCAAGTAGTTAACAGTACACAGGGATGCATGTCTGTAATCTCTTAATACATGGTGAAAGCAAAAATAAAATACAAATGAAATGGAAATGTGATGAAAAGAAATGGAAGGAGTAGAGACTAGAGAGTAGCTGAATGCGAATCATGTGCTAAATATAACCAAAAATAAAATACAAATCGCACCACAAAATTCAAAAAAAAAATGTCAAGACTTAGAACTTACACAGATTGCTTTAAGCAGAGTGAAAAAAATAAAAGGTAGAAATGAATTTTTTTAAAAAAAGAATGAGAGGAGTAGAGTAGCTGATAGAAAGGGAGTCTTTTTGGGATATTTTGGATGCAGCTGCCGCTGCTGCTATATAATGACTTCATCATCAATTTCAATGAGAGGGATGTGGGAAATGTTGGGCCAAAGTTTGCCTTTCTCCTTTTCACAATTTTCTCTCAGCTTTGGACATCTTTCAATGGATAATTTAGAAAGAGAGGAAAGGACCCTCTTTTCCGGCATGGATTGGAGCAGAGGACAACTGGAGATACGCAATTCACGGAGAGAGGTGAGGTGTTGAAAGCCCTTAGACTCCAAACTCTTTAGATTTGGAAAACCCCATATCCAAAGATCCCTAAGAGAAGAGGGCAGGAGATGTTCATCTGGAAGACTCTCTATCCCTTGTGTCTCTTCTCCACCGTAGATACTGAATGATGCAAGTGAAGGGAGAGATTGCAGGGACCATTCCCTATCTCTCCTCATCATCCCCTCTATTAGCTTTTCACATCCTCCTCCAATAAATCCGATCTGAAGACGTTTTAATTTGGAGGGTAAACCCTCTTTTGGAAATCCCTCTATTTTTGGACAATCCTGTATCCACAAATCTTCAAGGGATGGGAAGAGGGAGTGCATTTGCTCAGGCAATGCCTTTAAATTTTCACATCCCCACAGCCTAAGTCTTGTCAAATTGGGGGCCCAGAACCCCTCAAATTTATGAAAAGATATAAGATCAGGGCAATTCAAGATAGATAAAGAACTAAGACGACATGAGAGAAGAGCATTTTCTCCCTCTAATGCACCAATAATCCACTTCAACTCTTCACATCTATGCATCGAAAGACGATTTAGCAAAGGGAATGATCCTAATGGGAAAGATTCCACCCCATTCCACCTGCTTTTTCTATATACAAGGATTCAAGGGATGTATAGGAGAGGATTTTGGAATCATTCAACACATTACTCTCTTCTATCCTCAATTTCTTCAGTGTCATAGCCAAACTACTCCCTTCAGGAAGGGATCTCAGCTCTCTACACTTGTCAATATCCAACTTCTCAAGACTAGTGCAAGGTTGCAGCATCTGCTCCATTATGGAATCATTGATTTCCAAAGATTTAATCCTCAACTCTCGGAGCCCACATGGCAATGCCTTCAATTGCAGCGCATCACATGCATCTAACACCACTTCCTTAATGCTCGGTGCCTCTGGAAGTAAGCCTTCAAGCTTTCCGCATCCTCCAATCTCAAGTTTCTTTAAACAAGGAAGGTGCTTGGGCAAAGACTTGCGTAGCTTGGGACAATTCCTTATAAATAACTCTCGTAGACTAGAGAAAGCTTCATCCTTCAAACAAATCCATTCTTCCCATTCTGACATATCCTCAAATCTTAAAATTTCAAGACATTCAAATGGGTTACTCGAACCATAGAATTCATCACCCACCCTAACTATCATAGCACACCCTCTAATAGTCAGAGATTTCAAGGATGATAGTTGGCCAAATGGGGGCAACAAGATGCAACTTTTACAACCTTTTAACTCCAAAGATGCTATATTTGAGAAGGAAGAATGCCCCACCCATTCTGCAAATGTGGTACCTTTATATAAATCAATGACAAGACGTTCTAAGTTTGTATGAGGCTCCAATTGTTCAAGAACTTGTCTATCTCGCTTTGAATCATCATCAACATTCTCATCTTCACTCCATATCAGCTCCAACTCCTTGAGCTTCACCTTATCCTTCAATCCGGCCTCTTTGGCATCGTCTGCACAAAAAACATTCTGTAAATTTGAAATGGTAAGTCTTCCTTGTAGATGCTTGAGCTTTCCCAACTCACCAATGCTTGGCCCATCATGCTCGCCTAGAACAAAATCTGTTAATACTTTAAGATCTTCCAATTTTCCCATTCCAGGCGGCATCTTTTTTAATCCCGTATCCCTGATATCCAGATGATGCAGATTGATCAACTTTCCCATGTCTTCAGGCAACTCAACAAGCTCTCCACATCCTGACAATTTTATTGTTTGCAGATTATACAATGCACAAAAAGAATTCGGCAACCTTTCAATTGAAGTTCGAGAGAGATCCAGATATCTCAAATGCTTCAATTCTCCAATTTCTTCTGGAACCTCAGAAACATTTCCATAGTTAGCCAAGGAAAGTATCAGTAAGGATCTTGATCCCATGAGCGAATCGTTCGCAACCATTTTGGAGATATAATTCCCACTATACTCATTTTTGAGAGTTAAAAAAGTGCGCAAACCTTTTGCTTCACATAAGGCCTCAAATTTGTTATGCACATCATAATATTCTTGGACATTGGACACATGCCGGGTCTTCTTAGTTGCTTTACAGGAATTAACACCACTTTCTAGTCTGCGAAAAAGCTCTCCTGGTATTGAGTTGGCTAAGTCACTAATTAGGTCATGCATCACAAAACAGGATTCATCTTGAGTGGCTTGTTGAAAGAATGACCTTGACGTCAAATCTTTGAAGTACTCACTGCCCTGTTCCTCCATGGTTACATTTTCTCTGGAGTATGCTAATAGATCTTCGGCCATCCACAACTGAATGAGTTGTTCCTTTCTGAATTCATAATCTTTAGGGAAAATTGAACAATACACAAAGCAACGCTTTAAATGGGGAGGAAGATAATAATAGCTTAACCTTAGTGCAGGAAGAATATTATTAGTTTCAGCATCTCTTATGTCCCACAAGTTGCTGTTTAAAACTCTGTTCCATTCATCTGCATCTAGCTTGCACCGCAGAAGACCTCCAAGTGTTTTGGCAGCTAAAGGAAGGCCACTGCATTTCTTAACAATTGCTTCCCCAGTTGACTTCAAATTTGGATGCTTGCTTGGGTTTGTACTAGCAAATGCACGTTTTGCAAATACATGCCAACAATCCTCATCAGATAAGACATTGAGATGATAAGTTGGGACTGTCCTCATGATGGCTGCAACATTATCACTACGTGTAGTCACAACAATCTTGCTGCTCTTTGCCCCAGCACTGAAAGGTTTTGTCAATGCTTCCCAATCAACAGGATTCTCGTTCCAAACATCATCTAAAACAAATAGAAACTTCTTTCCCAACAGCTGCACTCTGAGTTTGTCTTGAAGTTGAGTTAGGTCCAGACGATCATCACAGCCAGAAGTGATGTGTTGAAGAATGGTTTTGGTGACTTTGAAAGCATCAAATTCCTCAGAAACACAAACCCATGCTTTGAGTTCAAACCATTCCTTCACTCTCTTGTCATTGTAGATCAACTGAGCAAGGGTGGTTTTACCAAGCCCTCCCATACCCACAATTGGAATCACACCTATCCGATTTTCAGTCGGATTTTCTGGGTTTCCACTTGCATATTCAGGGCGTGGCAACTCCATTAATGCTTCTTCATCATTTTCGGTTGGATTTTCAGGATTTAAATAACTCATTATTTCTTCTTTTTCACTATCTCTACCATAAACACCGGCATCCACCAAAGAAGTGGCTGGTGATCTCTGAAATGACTTTTCAGCTCTAGAGTCTTTCAAACCCAGGATGTCTTTTTGGGTGAGTAGAGAATCTAGCGTCCCAAGGATCTCCTCTAGCTTCGATTCCATCCCCTTATTGAAAGGATTAAGAGTCAGAGAAGAGAAAAAACGACCAACCTTGGCTGAAGTGGTTTGATCCTCAGGTTCCATTTTGCTTCGAAGAGCTTCATAAGCAATCTCATCAAGCAAGTCCTCTGCATCATAAACAGCATCCTTGAGCTCAGACAGCCAAGCTTTCACCCTCGGGTTGGTAATCTGCTTGTCCTCAGCATCATCTAGCACTGCGTTGACAGACATCAACTTCCGCATCAATTTCATCTCCAACAGCTTGTCAAGTTTCTTCCCCCGGATGAAATCAACGACCTCAGGAGAAGCCATCCTGTCGAACAGAACTTGAAGTGAAGCAGAGAGAAAAGCTCCACCAACTAAGGCACCCGCCATGTCTTTTTTTTTTTTTTTTCTCTCCCTGGTAAGAATTTAAGAAAGAGAAAGATGATAAGAAGATTAAAATTGAAGAACTGATTGCAAAGAAAGAAAGAAATCAAGAGGGCGTTTACCGAAGGGAAGCTGAATGTGTTGTTTCAGACTTTTGCAATTATTGAGCGACGAGGGAATATTGTCCTACCAATAAAGTTACTCTGTTTTGAAATATAGGAATATAATAAAATGAAGAATTGATGGGTTGGTGGTATACTACATTATTGCAATTGTATTAGTGGTCCATTATTGAGTTTTTTTTTTTTTGGCCACATAGACCACCATAGTCATATATAGTGGCTTTTGTTTGCTTTCGGTGCATGAGTGTCCCTATACTGGATTTTGATATGATTTGTTGAATATATGAAATTGCAAGAAAGAAAGTATTCATTAATTGGAGAATATAATGAAAATATTGGAAACATGAATTTCCATGGGAGTAGGTGTAGATTTGAATTTGGTTTGTGTATAAATTGCGAGGATAAAAGGTATACGCCATGCAAAAGAACTTAAAAACGAAACGAGCACTACCTATATGTTTTTTAACATTATCATACAATCTTTTATTGCATTAACTTTTGCTTGGTAGTGCTTGTTGGAAGATTTTCTGAATATTTGTGTACGTTTTGGATGAGTTTAATAAACTCATGAATGTTATGAAAGTTTAATTAATAATCATTTATGATGATAATTAATTGGTGCAAAATATAACATGCCAAAGGTTATAACACATACTTTCTTATTGTTTTGGTATAAGAAGGTTGGTGACTTTACAAATTGATATAGAGAAGAAAATATTGCTCCCTATTCGCTATATTCACAGAGACTTCTACAAGACTTTGCTGTAGAAAGTTCTTGTAAAAAGTGTTAGTCTTGTTTACACTTTACAAGTGCTAGTGCGGTTGATTTCGACACTGCAAGTCGCAGTTACCATTGGCTTCATTGTACTCTTGAGGTTTATTAGCTGACTCGTTTGCACACCATTAGTGGGAGCGACTAAAACCTTAAAGAAAGTGGCATTGTTACACGCCTTAAAGCCTTGTTACTAATCCAGTTTCTAACAGTGCTTCTTGTTTATAAAGTGGTAGAAAATTTAGCTGCTTCTTGTTTATAAAGTGGTAGAAAATTTAGCTTAGAGGGGATCACTCACAGCACATTATTTATGATTTAAAGTTTAAACTAGTAAAATTGTGTAGCTCCTAACATTTAATCAAAATTTTAGCCATTATATTTTCAAAAAAAAACCTATAATTTATATAGGGTAAGTGTTAAAATTTAGGACATTATTAAAGAAAGAATTTAGTAATAATTATTATAGGGGAATCTTCTTAATTCTCTTTTATTATCCTTTTGTAAAAGCAAAAGAAATCAGATATATGGGCCAGAACATATATTGAGGAAGAGGCTTGGTTTGGTCCCTAAGCTCAGATTTGGCTGAGCTAAGAGAACCTGAATGGTTCCTTTTGTAACCCTTCCATTCTATAAAGTCATTTCAACCTTTATCCATTTATTAATCTATAAAAATGTCAAATAATTGAAGCATGCAGAGATTGTTCAAATATATATTATTAAGGACTATTCATGGGTTCCCCTGGTTGGTAATCTGCTTGTCTTCCAGCACTGCCATGACCGACATCAATGACTTGAACTGATTGCAAAGAATGAAATCAAGAAAGCAATCTGCCTTCTGCCTTTGAATATTATCCTCTTAATTGCTTTTTTTTTCCAATATTTTTAAGCAATAGAAAAAACCATACACCTGAAATGCAAGCAAAATGCATCTAATATACTTCCCTTCCCCTGTTTTCTACAAACATTCACGGCAAACTGTACAAAAAGACCTGTCTGCTATAATACAATGTATACTACTTCAGTACCAAAAAAAAAAACAATATATATTACTTAATAAACTATTAATGGAATTTTCTTCTACCGCTACAAAATCCAGCCAAATGTAGGGTACCTGAGATATACTAAACAAAAGTCAAAAGGATAGGACTCTTTCTCCGGTTACTTAACATTGGAGAATCAGAATTCAACAACCTGCAATCGTCTCTTTTCTTAGTCGCAGCCTTCTAGAAAAGACCAATGCTTCACAAGTCCTCTGAAACCAATTAGTAAGCTTACCAAGTAAGAGAGAGCATAAAACAAAGTCGTCGGTGTAATCTAGTCAACAAAGTAAATGTTCTCAGATTTCTATAAACTTCTAAGAGATAACCTATATATAAGGTTTACAACAGTCACCAAATAAGTTTCGAAATCACCGTTTGGCTTATACCATTTATAAAGCATGTTTTTAACTGCTGAAATGATAACTCACAAACTAACTAGCTAAAGATGAAGCTTAGATTGATCAGAATAGTGATTGAATCAAATTGCTTTACACCATTATTTTATATATATCACGTCAAAAACACAGATTGATTTACATGACAGATTACTCATGCAGTATCTTTTGGAGGACTATGAATACCAGTGGACAGATTACTCTCCTCCAAAGAGTAAATGATTATGATAGAAGACAAGATTGCCATCATTACCTCACAGTTTGTCTGTTGCCACAAAATGAAGTAGATATCAAGGACTTCCTCAATGAATCCTGAAAGTAAGTTTTCGTTCTTTCCAACTTTTATTCCGACTCTATTGAGTACACCCGTCGCCTGACAGACCTTGGCTGGCGAGGAAATGAGAAAGGCCCATTTAACTTTTTAGTACTGTTTATCCCGTTAGAACTCGATTCATCATTCATCCCTGTAAAAGTAATGTGTGTTTCATTGTTAGCCTAAGTAGATGACTATAATATAGCACATGCACAGATGCTTCACTCTGCTTCCCCTCGATAATGTAGTGACATTAAGCAGAAAACTTAACGCATTAACCCAAAAAAAATGATGAAATTTATTACTCTTTGAAAAGCCAAGAGTATCACTTTTGAGAAAATAGAATACTAATTTAGCCATATGTACCTTCATTTGATCTACATTCATTCATCAAATGCTGCCCCTTGGAAACAGCAGACTGAGCAATAGTACCGATGTCACTGCCAATACTCTCGCCATTGCCGCCAAGCCTGAGAGAAATCCAATCCTCAGTGTGGATACTGCCTGATATGGGGGGATGGCATCCTGTATCAGACTCTTCCAGGACTCCAGCTGGCTGAGCAGGAAGAAAATTCTGTAGAGCGGGATCCTCACTAACAAATGCAAAGGGATTATCAACGAGGTCATCATCTTCATCAATATTGATATTGCACATAGAAGAATCAGGAACTTGCCCATTAGAGTTCAGAGTTGAATTCGAATCTAATGTGTAACTGTTCATAGGAGCAGAGCATGTGACTGCAGAATGCTCCAAATCAATAAGAACATTTGCAACATCAGAATCTTCACCAAACAGTTTGAACCCCGAACCCACTTGGGTACCAGAAGAATATGCCCAGTCAGGCATTCCAGTATCTTTGCCACCACCGTGAAAGAGATCCAAACAAGAAGCCATACCAGAATCAGGAACGGGGTTTTCCAGATATGACTGTTCAATTCCGTTGGGGATAGGCAATGCCCCACTGTCATTTAGGAAACAAGATCCGTAATCTGTATGAGAAGAAACCAAATTGACATTATCTTCTTCTGAATCACTGAGAATAATGACATCCGGCTCCCCAATCGCTCCATAACTCTGACTTTCAGTTCTAAGAATTGAATCAAAATTGTGACGAATAGAATTGATCTCATTGGCATCATTGGCAGAGATCTTATTATATTGAACATAATCCTGATTGATACTAGGGTTTTCATCATCTCTACCATTTCCACTGGCACTACTGCTCATTGCTATGACCATCTGATTATAATTTTCTATATCTTCCTCTTTTGGATTAAGCAAGTGGAGACCACGGTTTTTGCATTCTTCTATCGCCCCTCCTTTTGTCCCAATTTCAATATTAGTATGTCCTGACCTTTCCTTATTAATCTGCCTCAAGGTCTCTGAGTTCGATACAACTTCATTCGTAGCTACATATAGTGAGCCATCAGGGAAATGCCATTTTCCAAGATCACTAAGCTCACCTTTGGTCTTCAAAGTCCAACAACCATCAGGCTTCACCTCAATGTCAGTTACATCTTCTCCACAGTGCCGCATCTGTCCCACGAAATCTTTTTTTATTAGTACTTTATGTTC
>AWWV01011565.1:0-11895 GCA_001974805.1 Corchorus capsularis
GGGGAGGGGGGGACAAAAGCATTAACAGAGTTTGTTGAGAGAGAGAGAGAGAATTACCATAGTTGTGATTCGATTGAAATAAGGGTCAATAATGATATCTTCCAGGCAATAGTTCTTGAGACAGATTGGACACTGCCACTGCAAGTATCAAAAGCCACTTGCTCAATGCCTATAAATATGCCTTTGAAAATTCAAAACTGGAGAAATTATTAATATATGTTTATTACTTGCCTTCCTTGAGCGCTGATTCAGCTCCACAAAAGTTTCAAGATCAAAACATCCCATGTGAATACATGGTTTGAATCTGCCAGCAACCTTTATTCTGGAGCCACTCATCTGCCAGTTACAAGCAAATATGAAGACCTCATATGTTAGCAGCTCAATTAACAAAGATCAGAAATAGAAATGCAGCTGAGTGTAAAGTCATCTCAGTAATAAGCCATCAATCAATTACTACACAACAATGACAGCACAAACTAAACAAGGTTGAATAACAAAAAAAATGTTACAAGAATGCATACACTCAAAAATCATTGGAAAGAACTACACTAATATTTGCAGCAGTCCAAGTGACATACAAAGTATGAATCAAGCACGAGTGCATGGGTCAGGGTGCTGCGAACCTGGGATATTTCTCCTGCCAGGGTGCTCATTGAAAGCCCAGATTCAACAAATTACGCTCCCCTTATTACCCTTATTACTTTTCTATCCAGTAGGTTTCCAGACACTTCAATCATAATTGAAATGTGTAGGAACCCATCAATTGTGGAAGTCATATCTCTGAGAGGTGATTAAAAGTGTATATGAAAAACATGGAGGGCCACACCCAAGTTCAAACCTATTATTTGTACCATTCCCCAGTCATGAAGATCAAGAATCCATACATCACGGGTTGTCACCCTTCAAGGGGCCACCTTTTTTAGGAATAAAGCTAAACAATGAACCTCTATTACAACACAACCTACTTGGCTGGTAAAATACTATGACATAAAATACATGCAAAATGCACTGGTAAAAATGTATCTAGTGAAACAGCCACCTTACTGACACACGGGTTGGGCACCTATATCTGCACTTAAACCCTAAATGATCAATTCAAATAAATGATTATATAAAGGAAATATGATGAAATTTGATGTCATATTCGAAATAAACCTAAATGTTCTCTATAAAGAACCACACATGCACATGCAAGTCACTCAACAGTCTCGACTCTCCAGAATAATTACGGTAATTGGATCAACATTGCAACCCAATTTATTCAATTAACTACCCAATGAGGCACTTCCATGTTCACACATAACTAAACACCAATCAAGGAGAATGACAAGAAAAAATGCATGACAGAACTACTAGCCATTTGGAAATATGCCATCACTTACAGGACAGCGTAGGTTAACTGTAACTGTATCTGCAATGACTTCTAAATCACTATCACTATCACTATCTTCATTTGCTCTAGGCACCCCACCACCAATGCAACGACAAACACGGGCAACTGCATCCTCAAGGGGTTCACCATCTGCTTCTTTAGGAATCAAAGCAAGAACCTAGGCATTTTAATCAGACAATTAGATAAAAGAAAGAGCATGAAATGAGATGAGTATGAAACCAAACTCTTAGGAATCAAGAAAAAAATAATGCCAACAAAACATCATAATAACTTCAGGAAACATACTAAAGAGCAAATAGCTCTCTTTACTAGTTCCTTTTGAGGATCAATTTAAGGACCATTCATGAAATAAGAAATAGATTTCAGGAGTATAATAAAAATAATGGATGAGAATGCTGAGACAATAAACAATGCAGAAGATACAGAGACTGATATACTATTTCCAAAACAAAATAATTGGTAGAATCATGGTTAAGACTTTAGAGCTTAATGTAATTTGTGCTATTATTATAATCATGATTGCTGCAACAGTTAAACACACGTAAATCCATGACACTGAAAATACCTGTTCAACCGTACGCCGGTTCAGCAGTCTGACTCCAAAACAGAAAAGGCGAGAATCACATGCCGAGAACGAAATTTTATTAACCCCCTCCCCAACGTACATTGTGATCTGAGATAACAAAATGTTGAATCAAATAATAAACTTCAATTCAGAAGGAAAAAGTATCCTTAAATATAAAAGAAATAAAACATGCAAATGTAAACTGCCCTTGAATCAAGATTTTAACACAAACACAATTATAGAAGTAACAGAAGGTGAAAAATCACCAGTGTAATGCCCTTGAATCAAGATTTTACACAAAAGAAATTTAGAAGTAACAGAAAGTGAAAAATCACCAGTGCACCATCATCACGACCATTAGCACCTAACAACTGTGAACCAGGCCTGTTAAGAGTTCTTACTCCATAACCTGTAACAGTATGTAGCAAGCAAGAAAATCATGATAGAGTAATTTCATCAAGAAGGATAATAAACCTCAATGGAAATAGAGTCCCCTTAAAACACAGACTTGACCACCCTGAGGAACAGACATCACCCTTCAGTAAAGCTTTTCTATTTGTGTGCAATAGGTTCAAACAGAACATGGCTCAGATTATACATCACGTGTATTACATACCTAAATCATCCCAAAGCCCACACCCCTAGAAAAAACCCCTATAGCCAGGAAACTAGGCCCAAGTCCTCAAGCCAAACAAGGGAGTTTTTTTTTTTTTTCTTAAAAAAAATAGATATAAGAGGAAAAAAAGAGGTAAGGAAGCCGAATAGCATACCATTTACATGCAATTCTGAGTATTGTGGCCATTGCATCCTAAAGGAAACAGAATCATTAAGAAGAATGCACCAAGCCTGAAAGAGAATGGAAAACATACATGAATAATCCATGCAATGTTGACCTTCAAACAAAGGTCATATTTTATGAACCTGAGCTGCCATATAACATGCTACTTGATGTGAATTAACCTGAATATCATATTCAGCGCTCTGTAATAAATCACTATCCAGCTTTGTCAGTTGAAATGTCTTTTCTATTTTCAGTACGGGACTTGTCCTGTAGAATATTAGAAAGCGTTAGCGTATGACAAATTTTAAAGGCAGATAAGTTCAACCACATGATGTCTAAAGACAAAAGTGGACAAGCATTCTAAGCAAGCAAGAAAATGAGAGTCTCCTTAGTTCCTCAAAGAATAAAATAATTAAAAAAAGGTTCATTTAAGTATACACTCAATGCTTTTAACAAGCAAGTCCAAAGATACATAGCTTTGGGTAAAATCTTCTGGATATAGAAATTTTGAGTTGATAAGAGACAAATATTCCTTACAGGAGAAACAGAGAACTGAAAATTAACTCACCCGTCAGATGGCAGAGTTGGAGCTATTAACTTCACAGGGGAAATCAAATGTTCCACAGTTACACAAAAACTGTATAAAAAGGTCATATGTTAGCTAGAAACTCTTTCTCCACAACATATTAAGCTAAGAGGAGACAACAATCTTAAATTGAAAGCCATTCACTTATATTTACCACTACAATTTCCAAGAAAACAAAAAACCATGGCACTAATCACAATCAATCAGATTCAGTAACTCAAGCATATACATTCTTCCCAAATTTTTGTGAAGCAACCAGAACATAGCACAATGAGCTAAAGAAAACAGGAAAGTCAGTTGGGCATAGTTAGTATATACCTAACGTTAAGTACTTTATTTTGATTTGCTTGAGTAATTAAACGAAAGAAACATGTCTTTTAGCATTTGTATCGAATTTGGGCCCATATTGTTCATTACCGGAAGACAATATGAAAGAGCATCTTATATCAGGCCTTCATAATAAAGAAGCCCTTGAACTGTTCCACTTTCTCCTAATAGGCCCCTATTCTTTTATTGTACCTAAATAAGTCCTCATACTTTGATTTCTAGCCAAACATGCTCGAATTCTTTTGTTTATCCATTGATTTGTATCTAAAGATAAGGGCCTTGGATACATATCATATAAAAGTATAGGGGCTTATTCAGAAACAAATCAAAGGATGATTAACTTAAGTATAAATCAGAAGATTACACCTCGACTGGAACTGGATAAATTGGAATACTTCGACAGCCTTATTAGTATTGAAGTCCTTATTCTTATTAGTTCAACTTCTTCAACAGCACAGAAAGTACAATCACATTTGATAATTAGTGATGATTCATCAATAGATATTCCCATTCAGATATTCAAAAATGTCCACCTTATTAGCTGCTTTAGTATAGGCTACA
Source organism: Corchorus capsularis (assembly GCA_001974805.1). Taxonomy (NCBI): domain Eukaryota; kingdom Viridiplantae; phylum Streptophyta; class Magnoliopsida; order Malvales; family Malvaceae; genus Corchorus; species Corchorus capsularis. The sequence continues at coordinate 4,214 of AWWV01011565.1, forward strand.
GGGTATCCAAACGTATTACATGTACCACAAAAATGCCATTTACAATAAAGTAAACTGGATATATATTGTTTAGAGCCACTCAAATTCACTATGATCAGCAAACTTAAAATTCCTGTAATGGTCAGTAGGAATGAGCACTAATTTTGATTATCATAGCTATCCTCATTTTCCCTCTTAAATAAAAAATATAGCAAATGAAATATCCTACAAGGTACAGGAATGCTGAGAAGATGGGAACAGTTCATGCAAATTCCAACTCAAAACTACCCATCAACATATACAGCTTAGCAATTTGGAAGACGGGTGGAATTGAAGAAGAAAAGGGGCTGCTATGGCAAATTCAACTATACTTCAGCAATTGTTAAAAAAAAACAAACAAACAAACAAAAAAAACAAAACAAACAAACAAACTTCAGCAATGAGCAATAGAACAAACTTGCAGCCACAAACATGTCCAGGCTAGTTAAACTTGGCTTTTCAAAATTTTAAAGACCCAAACAACATTTGGTGTCAAATACCAGTCATATCAACCGCAATATATTAAAAAAAGGTCAAGTACACTGCTATTGCTATAGTTAGGCAGTTCCAATTGTATAATATATAATTCAAGTTAAAGGTAATGAAGGCAACGTACGGATCTGCCCGACTGATGCGACACATTTCACAATGAAATATAGCTGGAATTGATGGTAGGCCTTCCATAGGCTTCCCTGGAATGATAACACAGCTAACATGCTGCTGAACTTGACACCCTGGGTCAATACACTGCAATAGCAAAGCAAAAAAAGACGGGTAAGAAAAAAGAATTAACGAATATTATGCATGCAAACATGTAAAGAAGAACCAGGCTGTTCCCTTGGTGTTGTTTAGGCTTAAGTTACAACAAAGAAATTGAGCTCAAATGCTCAAGAAACACTCAACCATGACCACACACCATAACTTAGTTTGCACAGATTTTGGAAACATCAGCTTGTTGGCTAGTCCAACCAAGTCTGCTCAATAAAGTGACAACGTCCAAGATATTACAGTGACTAAAAACAAGTTTGTTCAAAAGACTAGTCTGATGTGAATTTGTTTCAACCCATAAATTGTTTATCCTAAGCAAGCTCCAGATAAAGCTCTAGGTCTAAATGTTATTGTAATAATAAAAACAAACCTAGGACTACAGCCAACAATGTAAGTCCAATGTTCCAGGGCTAACTCAACACTCAAGTATTTGAAATATTTAAAACCATCCTGTAGCTTTAGAAACTCCTCAAACTTGTTTCAAGGTAAGAACTAAGAAATCATTCAAGGTCATACATCCATTACCATAATGCATCCACATAGAATCATTTGACAACAAGAAATTACAGTCAAGAGTGGGACCTGCCATTTTTTACCACCCACGAACTACCACTCTCTTCATTATGAATTTGACCATTTATTAAAGAGTTATTATTTGATACACCGTCAGTGTAGTTTTTGGACTCCACAAGCGGGTTCAAAGGTTGACAAGTACCCCATTTCAGAATTAATTAGATTTTTAATATTTCAATCTAGTCCCTTAGGGGACACATGTCACCCTTCTAGACCCGCACGTGCAGTCTGCTAAACTCAACTCACGGTGTATTGAATAATTTTCCTTTATTAAAAGGAAATGGTAAACATGTTAAAACTTTGGGACTATTTATGCAACAAATCAAAGCAAAATGAATTAAACTAAGCCACTGCTTGAGAAAAGTATCTAATATATATCTGCAACAAAACCTTAAAATATCTTTTTTATTTTGGTAATAACCATCGCTATTTAACCTACTTTATAGAAAACAAAATAAAAACTAAATCCAATCTTAGTTACCTGTATCATGGAGTCAGTATGCAGTGAAGTTCCACAAGGACAGCAGATCTTTACAGATAAAAATGAAGAATCTTCAGTTTCCACTTTATGCTTCACATCACAAATATCTAAAGAAGTCTGCCTCGTTGTTGCTAAATCAGAAGCATCAGCAATCTGCATTTTTCTGAAATACAATAGGTTATTAAATGCTTGACAAAGGACCACAAAATGGTGGGAGTATTACAACTTTGGGGCACAGAGAAATTAAATATAATAAATTTAAAAGAAAGTAAAACAAAATAACTAAAAGCATGAACAGTACCAACCAAATTTATATCTGTATACGCAAAACTGAGATTACAGATCCATAATATATACACGTTAAACTTCACCCAGACAATGATATTTAAAAGGAAGTAGCACCTGTAAGCATCATCAACTAATTTTGCCACTCCTTCCTTCCCAATAATTTTTTTCTTTGCTGACCCATGTGTGTTAGAAACTGCATATAATGTTAAAAGCAAACATGATACGTATGAGGGGGACAAAATTTATCACATCAAGAATGCATCGCATAACTGCATAAACATGAAGTCACGGATAAAATTAAGTCTAAACCAGTGTATTCATATTTATCTTTCTTAAAAAGATAAGTTGCAACATTCAGTTTAATAACCGGCCCAAAATCAAAACATACCACCAAGGAAACTAAAATCACGTTAAATTTTAACATTTGGAAGGAACTGCACCAACTGGCAATTTGTAAACAAGAAGCAGAAGGGGTAAATACAATAGAGAAGGCATGCATCACCTTAAAAAGAGCACGTCAACATGCACTTCCAACAAAAGAAACACATGTAACAGTAAGATGCTTAAGTATGACAAGCTAATTGCTGATATGATAAAAGAAAATAATACAAATGCAGTCAAACTAGAAAAAAAAGTCTGCATATGCATGCTTTAGCACAAGGATACAAAGCCTTACAGACATAAGCAACTGCTTAGGTTAAGTACATAAATTGATATATGCAACTAAGACTATTACAAGTCAGAAATTATCATGAGACTGCTTGAATAATACTGCAACAGACTGAACTTGAGAACAGGTCAACAGGAATACTACATCCAAGAGTTTAAGAAGAGAAAAGAGAGAAGCTTACTGTCTTAATCCACCTATAATTGTACTACTCGACAGATAGAGAGAATATATAGTCAATGCACAAGTTAAAATCAGGATATTCACCTATTCCTCAACCAGACAGCCATCAAAGTTCAGCAGTAAACAACTCACCTTCTTCATCTGAAATCAATCCTAATATTCTGTCCACCAAATCCTACACGCGTAGATGTAAAGCAATGAGATCATCTTAAATATCAAGACCCATCTCTGTCTTCAAGGGGCAGCAGAACACAATGTAGCTACAAAATTAATAATATACTAAATAACAAAGTGTTTTCATGCAAAGCATAAACCCAATGGTCTAATCCACCAAGAAATACAAACAAACATGATGAAGAAAGGAATAAAAATTAGTGCAGAATATCGACACTGGTGAATTGCAACAAGAAATGTTAAGGAAAACCAGAATTAACCTAAAGGAGAGCAAAACAATGGCACCAATTATAAGTTAGAAATTCAAAGTGAGTTGAGAGTCAAAGTGAATGAAAATCCGAGTTTCTCAGTTATTTCACAAAAACTTGATTATTGTATTCCTTAACTTATAGATAGCTCTTCTTTAAGACGATTGATCATGCACAGCAATCACATAAGAAAAAAACAAAACATATTTTGGGAACACTTTCTGAGCCAAGTGTTCTTTGTTGCATTGGACCTATTTGCAACTCATCTAATAAAATTCTAAGCCTGAAGATGAATGTTGGTTTTACTATGAAATGCATAAGTGCAACTCAAAATAAATTTAAGAGCTTACCTGCTTCCTCCCTTGCTTTGAAATACCAAGCTGGGTAAGGACATCCTTGAGCTCTTTAATTCGGAAGTTAGCCAACTGGTTCTGCACATAGATGCATGCACACCAGAAAGCATAGTTCAATTTCAATTATTTAACTTTCTAAACTATACTACATAAACTCTATATGCCTTAAAATAAATAACTCAAGAAATAATCTAATTTCATGGCACTCTGTACTGCCTACTCTCTACCAACAGAGTTTCCACAATCTTCACTTCATTGATTTCCAATAAATTGTTTCCATGCCTTACACTCAACATATGTGCCAGCACAAAAAAGATCGATTAAAAAAATGTGGATTAAAAAAACATTACCAAAATCCAAAATGAAGAGACAAACAATTGATTTTAACAATCATATAACACACTTCAGAGACATGGAAGACACAGCAGCACGGATAGCTTTTTCATAGACACAATAACATTGAAAAAGCTATGTTTTCCAACACATGATTATGACAAAAAAAAAATCTCAGAATACAATAACATGCAATTCTATTTGTTAAATTCCTTAAAGCTAAAACACTCAACTGCATATATGGCAACAAAAATGGAACTAAAATTCCCACAAAGACGATCAATGTTCCAAATTTTCAATTATAGAGTTGAAATTAAACGTAAATTCATATTAAATTATTGACAAACAGTATCTGCAAGAAAATTCAAAACCAAAGCTTCTATAATCAGTTAATGATCATGAATTCATACTTAAAAATTAGAAAAATCAAAAGCAATCAAGTAATGAAGCTTAATTACCTTGCAAGTAGACACCAAATCCATTTCTCTTTAAAGATTAAAAATAAAAATGAAAATGAAAATCAACTCGGTCAAAACCTGAAAACACCAAAAACATCGGTTGATTATGAAATTAAAGTATGAATTAAAAAACGAAATCAAAAATAAAATAAAAAATAAAATAGACGAGAGAGAAACAAGAAAAGTTCACGCTGTACTCCTGACCTGAGTTTTCAGTTACTGCCGCAGGGGCTTTGACTGTCTGGAGACCTTTTCGCTCTACCTCATTATATACGTCCAAAATTTTTAGCATTTTATATTTATAGTTTTTTAGGTTTATTATTATGTATATTAATTATTAATTATAAATTAATTAAATTTAAAAAAGGTGGACGTGAACATGATTTATTAAATCTGGTTATGGATTATCCGTACGGGTCCGGTAGAGCTTGGATTCGCTGTCTCCAGTGGATGGAAATTCTGTTGCGTGGAATATTCTAATTGGATGATAAAACTTTTAAATGCTGAAATGGCCATTGATTGTCTGACGCGTGTCAAGCTTTTTTCGGCTATTGTGGGAGCAGAAAAACAACGGCGTAAAGTCATTTTATAGGAAGGAATGAAAAGAATTGAGGGTCGGTCCACGTGCAAGTTTCTTGCAGCCAATGAAAATGAAGGAAACAGAATGCAATGCAGTTGTTTCCCACTCTTATAAGAAATCCAAAATTACCAAAATGGCCATAAGATTTATGAAAAAAATATATTAAGCCCAATCATTTGGGCCAAGCCCATTGTGTTCATAGATTTTTGTAGGTCCATGGGCTTGCAATTTTTAATGGAACATTTAGGGTCAAAGGTATTGAATAAAAAAAATAGTCAAGGATGTGTAAATTAGGCAGAGCAATAAGATTGTAATGGTAAATAATAGTTACTAGAACTTCCCGGTCGCGTTTTACGTGCGGCTGTTTTATTTTATAAATTTTTTAAAGAAAATTTAGTTAAGAAATGAAATTTTGTTGTGAAATGATAACAAAACAAAACAATAGAGTAGAGTTGAAGTATGGAAAAAACAAGAGAATAGAGAGACAATAGAATATGGAGGAGAAGAAAATATGAAGAATGAGAGAAATTGTTCTCATTCGTCTTATTCCATAACAAAGTAAGTGACTTATTTATAGGCACATAGATACATCACTATAAATATAAGAGGATGAACTTAGTACATAGATATATGTGTACCCAGTCATCAATCTTATCCATGCTTTAATTAGATTCATGAACATCCATAACATACATGTATATTCATAACAAATTTATAATTAATTTATAATTATTTGATAATTTATTTTATATAGGAAAGGGGATGAATGTCTTTTAATTTTTCCAAACTAAACGAATACAAATATAATAAACAAAAAAAAAACCATTAGAAAATTATCTATTGACACTTGTCAAAGAAATCAAATGTCAAGTGGCGTTCAATGAGGGCCTTGTACATAGGTTTAATAGTAGTTTTAATTGTACAAAAATGAGATTAGGACTATGACCATGTTATTATAACTAGTGATGGGAAATATGTATTTGATATAAAAAAAAAAAACAGTGGCAATGAAATGATTACGAGGAAGGATAAAAATGAGTATTGTTTGATAAAAAAATCATTTAACAAAATGAGAAAAATAAAAATGTTATGGTGGAGTTTAATTGGACATGGCAATTCATGTATGGTGTCTTGTATGTATCGTTGCTCAAGTATATAATTATTTTGTTGTGTATCTTATTTCATTTCTCCTAGTTTGTCATGTCTCATTTTTGTGTTATAACATGTTTTTCGTGTCACATCCTCTTGTGCTAACGTATATTTCCTGTTCAAAATCTCTAATCACCAATTTGGTTGTGTTATCTATCGAGATTTAGGTGCGTTGAAACAGCCGAAAAAATGGATCTTATATTAATATCCAGCCTTTAAATCTGTTTAAGTAAAGGTTTGATTTTTATTTCCCGATAATGCTCTAATTTAGTTTTTTAGACCTCTATCTAACCAAACCAATCGAGTGATGATCTCATATAGACTCGAGTCCGTGGGAGTTATCACGGACTTGAGGCTAAATTACACACATAATCACTTATTTAAGTGAATTTTTAGTTTACCATGTAGTATTTTAAATGAATTTTAGTTTGGAATGTGAAACTTTTTTTAAAATTTTGTATTTATTGAGGTAAAAGTTCAAAATAAAGTTTTCGTATTAAATAAATTTTCTTTTGTTCAATTGAGAATGTTAATAATTAAGATTTGTGTTAAAAAATCAGACCAGACCGGCCGGTTGAACCACGAATTGGTAAGAAAACCGATTTGATTATTTTCAAAGGATTTTAATCGAACCGACCGGTTGAACCGGATAAAATCAGGAACAGGTAAAAAAACGGTTCGACCTCCGGTCCAGTTTTCTCAATATTGATTAAGATATAATTTTAACATGAAATTTAATCCCAAATAAATTTTTTATTTATTTTATGGGTAGATATAGACTTCTAAACATTAATTATGATAAGATTTTAAAATGAATATGTGATAATATTTGTGATTTAACCTCGAGTGCGTGGGAGCTCTATAGAATCATCACCACAATCAATTCTCGCTCGTACCCTAAACCTTAAAGCATTAAGCCCTTATTTAAGCGTATTAAAATTTTAAGCCCATATTTGAGCAATGGTGAGATCAATTTAAAGTTTTAAACAATTAGTCTTTGCCAAAAAGAGAGATATTTATTCTCATTTCACGAAATACTAATTTCTTTTCATTCATTACACTCAATTCAAAAATCCCTCTTCCCCTTTAAATTTCTTCAAACGTGGTAGAAGCTTTATCTTACTTCTTCTATCTCATTTTTTGTTCAGAAAAAATAAAATAAAAAATTGGTAAAATTTCTGGAAAATGAGCTCACTGCCATTTTCAATCAACACATACTCCCCCACAAATCTCAGCATTAGCAAATCCCATTCCAAAATCCAAACCAAAAATGTGAATAAAACAGTTGCTATTAAGTTCTCAAGTTGCAACAAGCAAAAGGTTTCCGCCATTGATGAGAAATTTCAGCAGCAGCAGAATGGGAATAAGAATCCCAGAGTTTTGAAGAGAAGAGAAGCACTCAATCTTGG
>AWWV01011566.1:0-15451 GCA_001974805.1 Corchorus capsularis
AGATTTTAAAATGAATATGTGATAATATTTGTGATTTAACCTCGAGTGCGTGGGAGCTCTATAGAATCATCACCACAATCAATTCTCGCTCGTACCCTAAACCTTAAAGCATTAAGCCCTTATTTAAGCGTATTAAAATTTTAAGCCCATATTTGAGCAATGGTGAGATCAATTTAAAGTTTTAAACAATTAGTCTTTGCCAAAAAGAGAGATATTTATTCTCATTTCACGAAATACTAATTTCTTTTCATTCATTACACTCAATTCAAAAATCCCTCTTCCCCTTTAAATTTCTTCAAACGTGGTAGAAGCTTTATCTTACTTCTTCTATCTCATTTTTTTGTTCAGAAAAAATAAAATAAAAAATTGGTAAAATTTCTGGAAAATGAGCTCACTGCCATTTTCAATCAACACATACTCCCCCACAAATCTCAGCATTAGCAAATCCCATTCCAAAATCCAAACCAAAAATGTGAATAAAACAGTTGCTATTAAGTTCTCAAGTTGCAACAAGCAAAAGGTTTCCGCCATTGATGAGAAATTTCAGCAGCAGCAGAATGGGAATAAGAATCCCAGAGTTTTGAAGAGAAGAGAAGCACTCAATCTTGGATTTGTTCTTGGCCTTGCTGATGTTTTCTTGCAGCTGCCACAGCCTGTTGAAGCTGCAGAATCAGCAGAAGCTCCTTGTGAACTTACTGTCAGTCCTTCAGGCTTGGGTTTTTGTGACAAAGTTGTAGGAAAAGGCCCTGAAGCTGTTAAAGGACAGCTGATTAAGGTAATTTATTGAAATCCCAAATTTCCTTTTTCCACCTTTTGATAGATATTAAGGTTGAAATAAGTATTATTATTATAAGCATTAAAAACTTCAAACTCAGTGTATTTTCATGTGTTTAATTTGAACAGGCACATTATGTTGGGAGATTGGAAAATGGGAAAGTTTTTGATAGCAGCTATAATCGTGGAAAGCCTCTTACATTCCGAATTGGTGTTGGGGAGGTACTTTGCTTGCTTACATCACATTCTTCATTTTACTTGTTTAGAAACCTGGATATGAAAATTGCCTAAATCTGGCTATAAGGGTGACTGTTAGATGTTCAATATTTTCTTGCAAATTTTCGATGTGTTCGTTGGATATGTATCGAATAAATCCATAGTATGCAACAACTTCTGGCTTGATAAAGTTTTTGCAATTTTAATCTTCATGTGTTATAACACAGGTGATCAAAGGTTGGGATCAAGGTATCTTAGGTGGTGATGGAGTTCCTCCTATGCTTGCCGGTATGATATATAAGTCTTAATCTTGAATCACTCTACTAGTGGGAACCATTTAGATGAAATATGTTGACTGGAACTTCTTTTCTCACACATTACTTAGGTGGAAAGCGAACATTAAGGCTTCCTCCCGAGCTCGGATATGGTATGAGAGGGGCTGGCTGTAAAGGAGGTGAGCAACTAAACTGACCTAATATATATAAGGTTACTAAGTATATATATCACATCTCTTCTTGTCTAGTCTTTAGCAACAAGTTTCTTCAATTCTCTGGCAAAAACAGAGGGAAAACAGGGGAAAAGGGCATGAAGTTTAGTTCTCATAGTTTTTTATTTTGCATATTTGCAGGTTCATGTATCATTCCTCCAGATTCAGTACTCTTATTTGATGTGGAATTCATTGGGAAAGCTTGACAACTGAACTCGCGGTAGTCAGTCATTTTTCTTATGTTGAAGACCAGCCAGCTATGCCTATGCCCTGATTGGTCCCCCGGGCACGCTGGTGGAAAATTTTACAAGAATTCTTACTTTAATCCCTCTTTAAGTTTTGAGTTATCATTCATTAAATGGTTTTGCCTGTCTTGGTTTTGTATACAGAACAGAAGTTTTACAATAAGTACAGATAATATAAGTTACTTTACCCTTTTTGCTTCTGCCCCAATCCATCCAGCAGAGGATCCTTCTACAATGATATAATCTTTCAAAAGACCCAACTTTACTCAGAAAGTATAAAGCCATTTGTATACTGCTTAAATAATATAACAACGGTTGAAAGAAACTACGCTCACAGCAGAATAGAAGAGAAGACAATGAAATAAAAATTTATTGCCCATTATATACCACGATATATGTAATACAGAGATTAGCAGAGCCCGGCAACAGGGAGATTTTACAGGGCAATAGAACACCTAAAGGCTAAAACATCTGTGGTTGGTTATATTTGTCGGAGGTGGTTAAACTAAACACAAGGCACTTGGTTATGTCCTTTACAAAGCAAACACCAAGATCTGTAGTCTCACTGCCTTGTATTAGAAATGCTTCCCTGGCTATCGTTATGAGTGGAATGCAACCAAGGATAAATTTTTATGGTACACTTATACATGATGTTATACATCAAGAGGAAGGCTTTTTACTCTTTTTCTTGGCTGTTTTGACATTAGCATCGCAAATCTCTTTTTTCCGTTTGTTGTTGTTGCTGTTGTTATTGTTATTGTTGCCACCATTGCTTGCTGCATTCTTGTCCCGACCTTCTAAAGCGTCCCTGACAAAAAATTTCAACCTCCAAAGGGTAGATTCCCTCTGCAAAAGGAATATAGTAGAATCAAATAATTCGGTATTGAATCTTCATTGGGTATACTGAAAAAGGGTTACAGAAAATGGAGTAAGATAATCAGAAAGTTGAGATCTTCTGATTATAACCTGAGCATCAATATCAATCTCAACCTCTTCAGCCATTGCTTGAAACCCTGGATTACTTTGAGCAATAATCTCCAAAGCCTTATTGAGATCCTCTGTAGATAATCTGGAAATGGCTGTCCCGAGATTTCTTTTCTCTTCAGTTGACATTTTCCTGAAAGAGCATTTCCAAAATTAAATTTATTATTCCGGAAAAAATACAAAATATCACTACATGGAAACAAACATCTGTAAATAAGGTACCACAAAGAGGATGAATTCATCCCCCCAGCTTTTCATTTCTTCATTTTATTTTCAAAAGCCAAACTAATACAGAAGCCTGCATAAACTAGCAGATTTTTGAGTTCAAAGTTTGCTCTATTCTAGTTAAGTATAGTGAGAGCAGTTGTACAAAACACCCAATATAGAAACAGAACAGGATGTTGAAAGAAAAACAAGAGATGGAGTCAGGAATGCAATCCAGGAAACGTGGCATCACTCAGCAAACAATATTTGTTGATATTATAAATTGAGCATGCTGGATGAAAAGTCTCAAGCAAGTGGCAACCTTATATAACAAAGAACAACTTATACATCCCAATGGGCTGTGTAGCCTGTGTTAAAGAATACACAGACCAATCTATTCCAATTATCAGAATAATTAGCATTTCCTTGGTGGTCTAAAAATAAGATTAACTAACACATCTGCCTAGGGTTTTCGCACATACATATAGAAAATGACAGCAGGCATTATAAACAGATTTAAATAAACATAACTAAGTCATAGTTTATAAGTTTTCCCACAGGAGAAAAAAAAAGGTTGTTATTTATCTATGTGTATGTGCGAAATAAAACTTTCTAAGGTCATAACAAACAGATAGCAAATAAAACTTCTAAGGTCACCTCATTTACTCTTCCATACACAAAGTTGTAGAACCAACCTGCACTTATGGACAACAGTTTCTCTGAGCTGTTCCAGATGTGTGTCAAGCTCATAAAGCTGAAAATAGTTAAATATTGTAATTTGTAAACACTGTTAAAAATTGAACTACAGTGACCATAAGAAAACCAATACAAACAGTTTATAATATATTGAGAAAATACATCTACATGGCTATTTGCATTTTAAATGATCTTTTACATGGTGGGTTGCAAAAGTTAAAGATACCTCATTAGACAACTCCCGGACCATTTTGGCATGAGCAGCCTCTCTTACAAGTTGCATATCTAACTGTGCTTCTGCCTCCTCCTCTTCTCGTCTTTTCTCCTACAAGCAAAAAATTACAAGGTTCGTTTATTTACAAAAATCCAGAAATCAAAAAATTGGAAATAATTATGCTAAGTTATGGAATGCAACCATAAAATCCAAAAGGATTAGCCTTTAAGCTTTACCTCTTCAATAACTTTAGGTAGAAGTTGTTGCCACTTCTCCTCAAACTTTTCCAGCAAAGTTTTGGCCATTAGATGAACATCACTACCTTCATCATTGTATTTCATTGCATTATTGAAAACCAATCTTACATCAGAACATATTTCTCGAACATTCTTATATCCAGTACCATCCTTAGCCTCCATTTGGTTTTTTATTGTACTGAAGTCCATGGGCTTCTCAATAACCTAGCACAACATAAAGCAAAAATTAAATAATGTAGATAGGAAACCACTTCCAAAACCATCCGGGAAGATTCAGAAAACACGTATAGCAAATGCAGCAATATTTATAGTCAGATGATACAGCTTGTCATTCTATACTAAACAGGACACCACAATCTGAATGTGATGATGCTATATACACTAAAGAAAGCATCCAAATGTATAAACTTAGAAGTGACAAATATGATAATATGCATTATGCATCTTTATCACCTAAGTTGAGATAAAAGCCTTGTAAATAATATTCTTATTTTCCATAATTTATTGATGCTTCAGAACTCTTGGCTAATGATGATATAGAGGGCCATATGTTTCAACTGGATTATTCAAGAAGAAGATGATATGTACATGAATATACTGATGAAACCCTGTTGCATATAGCTTAAAAGAGGGCTCAGGGTACCTCAACTCAAACGGAATAAATAACAAGTAAATGGTCAGTACACATTACCTCATAGTAGTCATGTAAACCAAGACCTTTGACATCAACTGGCTGCATAAATGGCCATGCCCATTTGTGCTGTGTGATCTTTTAAACAAAATACAAGTCAATGATATTTACTATTGTTAATCCTGTAAGCACCCAAATTATGATATTATATAACATGAAAGAGTGACCAAACACAATTCCACATCTAAGGTTTTGCTCCTTTTATAATCTTTAGAGGACAGGATGTAAGGAAAGCAATTATTATGCTTCTAGAAAAAGCATGATAAGCAGTCTTGAACATTACCAAAAAAGAAAGAACTCCATTTATGCTCTTGATATAACTCAGAACAACAGCAATAGCAAGTATATCAACAAATTTAAAGATCATGGTTGGTATCACATCACTCACATTTGAATCGCTTACTTGCTTTGTTTCCTCAAACTAAATATTATGAAAGATGAGAAAAAGCTGTTCAAGGACCTTAAACCAAATTTTAAGCTGATCATAGATTCTTGAAATTGACTTCTAATGAACTGTGATATCTAATGCACGCCATACCAACATTCTAGTTAAGAATTTTAAGATATCAAAGACTTCAAGCAGTCCAGCAACCATAGAAATATATACTATGAAAGCCACAAAGCTTAAAGCCACCAGACTGACATAGGAGTTACAACATAAGGTAACTGGAATCAAATAAACACCCTGCAGAGCATAATTGATTACCTGACGCACTATCGTGCCAAACTGGCGCATAAGCTCTTGCATTCTCTTTGCAGCAGCCGCTTCCCGTCTTGATGCATCTTGCTGCTGCTTTTTAATGCTTGGAACATGTCTTTCCTTATCTCGTTCTTTTCCAATCGAGCTACCTCTAGAACTACTCTGTTGCTTTTTGTTTGAGTTCAAATAGAATTGTTCCACTTCATTCACTTTTTGCTCAAGCTAGCCACAAAAAGATTAAATTAAGTTCACTATATATGTACAAATAAAACATTACGGAAACTGGAATCCTGAAAGAGATTAAAGAACTACTAAAGCACCACCTCTGCTTCCCTTTGATAAAAAAAGGTAAAGAAACTAAACAGTAAAAGCGTTTTGAATATGATGTTAATATGGTGACATGTTGTATAGAATAAAAGATGGTATCGGTCGCCTATTTGTTATACATTCAATTTTGAAGATAACATTGATATCAATGAACAAAATCACACAATCTTTTCAAATAGTCTGTGTATACGGAAAATAGTTGAATTAACTAGAGACGACGGGCGGTATAAATTTCTAATTCATCAATTTTCTTACCTCATCAACCTTTTGAAAGATTTCATTAACACGGCATCTGTACATATCTGTTTCTGCATTATTATCTTTGGGAATTCCCATTTCAGCATTTCCAAAATCAGGAACTGACGCCATTACTGGTTCCATCTGATGTTGAAATTCAGATAAAATTAAACCACAATAAATGACATATAACTATTAAGAGGAACAAGGCGGGGGGGGGGGGGGGGGGTAGGGGGCACCGGGAAGAACATCTCATTCCTCCATTCAAAGAGGTAACAATGCAAAACAAAACTGGAGTCTATAGAAAGTAGAAATAGCAAAGCTGAAAGAAGGCAGCAAGAATAGGCTAATAATTCAATGAAACATGTCATTATAGTTTTCTTTGAAAGGGCTGCAAATTCAAATTCCTCCATTCAAAGAGGTAACAATGCAAAACAAAACTGGAGTCTATAGAAAGTAGAAATAGCAAAGCTGAAAGAAGGCAGCGAGAATAGGCTCATAATTCAATGAAACATGTCATTATAGTTTTCTTTGAAAGGGCTGCAAATTCAAACTTCTCAGAACAATGATTGAAAAACCCTAGTTTAGAATTCCGATAACCGTTAGCCTATCCAAAATTCCCATAATTTATCTAATTAATTTTTTTAAAATTCAAACAATCCATCATTCCCAAAATCAAGAAAAGAAAAAACCCAAAATTCAATTCAAACACTTAAGTTCATTATTCTTATGTTTCATCTTCAAAACCCCAGAAAGGATTAAATTCTTTTTCCCACCAAAAACAATATACAAACAAAGAACTTAACAAGGAAGAAAACAAAGAACAAAATTGGCAAACTTAATACCTTTTCTTGGCAAAATTCGATAAAAACTTGAAAACCAAAGGTTTTAAGTAAACCCCATTATGCTTAAATCGACAAAAAAAGAAGGAAAGAAAAAATAACCAAACAAATCATACTTCTAAAGAGGGAAATCTTGAATACGTTAGACAATGAACAAGTAGAAACATGCATAATGCATTCCAATGCGGATGTACGTATTCGTATGTAAAAAAAACGTATAAAATACAGAGAGGGACAGAGAGAGTTACCGTTGAAGAAAAAAGAGAGAAGAGGAGACTTTCAAGTGAGAGAACAGGAAAACTGGAAACTGATGGGAGCTTTTTAGGAGTTCGGTCGTCGAGTTTTTTCACTGCTCGAGTCGGGCAGTCGGCTATTTGTTTTGTCTGCACAGTCAGGAACGGTGCCGTTTTAACTGTTTAGTCACTATTATTTTATATTTTTTTAATTTCTCCTTTTAAATTTTTTTAAAAATTCATTCTCATTAACCAAAATTAATTACGATTTAGAATTTTTTTTATACAAATTTAGAATCTTAATTATGTTTATATTTTAATTATTTTTTTTTGGTTAAATTAGATTTTAATTATTTGAGATTGTTAAGATTAAACCTTTAATCATTTTTCCTCAGTCCAACTCTCCATGAAGATGAAGAAATAGGATGGGGAAACATTATGATTGGTAGAGCTGCATCACAAAAGAGAAAATGATGAATAATCCCAATTTCAATTTTTAACCAAAAAAAAAATGGAACATGAACAAATACCAGAGTCCCCAATCTATGGGAAATAATATTTTTTTATAAATGGGGAACATTACAATTAAGGGGAAGGAAAGACAAATCTTTCGGAGTTCGGATGAACTTCTAAGGCCTTGCCTAGGCCAAAGCTTTGAGATCTATGGGAGATAATATTATTTACAAGTAAATAAGTGATTGAAATACTTCCCTAAAAAAAATAAGTAATTGAAATACTAAATTGCTTCTATATTAAGTCCACCATAAAGTCCCAAACCAATGGCATAATGGAACCTGGACTCTAAATCTCTCACAGCAGGGGAAAAAAAACTGACAGCAAACCAAGAGATTTTTGAGAACTTATAATCTGGGTCTTCAACCAATTGAAGATCTTCCTTCTTCAATGAGAAAGTGGGATTCTTAAAAAGATGGTACCAACTTTTTGCAAGACATGACTGGAATCGAATGATAGAATCTGTGTCACCAAATAAACCCCGTTGTTTGCTTTTCTGCAGGAGAAATATATATATGGAAGTTTAGAATTTGGGTTTGCATGGATGAATTGAGAATAGGCATTTTAATACTAAACCATAATAATGTAACCTTGTGAGACATAGTATATAGGGATTTTTTTGATGCATTATGATACCATGCATGTCTTGATTGTTTCTATAGCAACCCAAATTAAAACTAAAATAAAAAACAGTTAACCACTGTGGGTTGGAGATGAACACAAATAAGAAAACCAATCAAATTACCTGCAGAGAAGTAAACAAACATTAATCCTTGGCTGAATTGAAATTACTTTTGTAGGAAATCTTACGGCGATCTCCATTATCTTGGTCCTAGGTATGCTGTTGCATGACAGCCTATAGCCATTTCCAATCGGAAAATCCTTGGCTGTCATGCAACCAGCATCTCTAGGACCAAGAAAATGAAGAGTTTTTGTGTGCAACTGCCTTCTCTCTCAGAACACTATCTAGTCTAGACTATCTCCTTAAGGGTTTTTTTTCTTTTTCTTTTTTGAATCATGAGATATTAATTCGAATTAAATAGTAGTACTATTAACAGAGCTAGAGATCTTTTTGGGATTAGGATTGAATTTAATAGAGTTGATCTTCTTTTCACCGAGATTATTGGGGTAGTTTTTCGATTTTTCAAACTAAAAAATCTATTGGATTATATTTTCCTCAACTTGTTGGAAGTTTTGAATTATTTTTCAATATGTGCCAACCATAGAGATATTTGATCTCGAGTATTTGTTGTAATTGGTTTTGTAAGCAAAGTACCTTGCATTCCATTCTTTCCCATCCATTGCGCAAAAGGTTACATTCCCAGTATTGTTAGGAATCAAGCGTGGGTCTTTAACCAATTGGACTTCTCCCTTTTGCAATACCCTCCAAGTATCACTGCTCATCCTGTAAATTGCATATTCATATTTCTTAAATTTCACAAGTAAAATATTGGTGATTTATAACAAAATTCTGAATTTTAGGATGGGATTTTTTTTTTGGTTACAAAATGTGTTGTTCTATGGGACATCTGGCTATAAAGAAACAATGTCTCTCTCCATGAAGTTCATCTATAAGTGTGGATATTAGAGTTTGAATGAAAATTTATATCATAGTTATAAAAATAATTGTGATTTTTATTCTTTTATGGTAAATATTTTTTAATCAATTATTATTTTTTATAATTTAAATGGAAGCTATTATGCCCAAATTATGGAATAATGTGATTGTCTTTTTTTTTTTTGGTTAAAAGAATAATGTGATTGTCACCTAACCATTATAGTACTCTTTTTTAATAAGAATAAAAAAAAAGCGCTTTTTAAACTGCAAAGAGTTGGTATGAATATGATAAGTGGAAAAAGTAGTTATATACAATAAGAAAAATATAATATTACACACACCCAGAAATAATACAAAGAATAGCATACAATTTTAAACTTTAGACTATGGACTTTATAAAGTTTAATCCCACCAATGAAATGAACAAAATTTCTATATATCTTATGCCAAAACTCCATTCACACGTGTGGAATACATCCCAAGGAAGCCTTGGCCAATGCACTAGCAAAATGTGCTCTACACCTCAAAGGCCTTAACAGACCCCAATGATGGCTTCTTCCGCCAGCACCACCACCACGGCAACCATCACCGGCGGCCATCAACTCCAGACTTCCGGCGGGCACCGGAGGGAACATGGGTGATGGGCTTTTTCTAACTTGTCTCTTCTTTATGTCACTTAGCTCCATCTTTTGTGGTATAGTTTTCAACCCTATGAAAACCTTGTGTTTTTTCAATGAAGAAGAGGAAGAACTGCAGCTTTGAGACCTGAGATTTTTAGCTGAAAAATATGAAGAATTTGGCTTTTGATTCACCAAATAAAGAGAACCCAAATCTTCTTTGCTGTTCTTCATGTGCCTAGCTGAAGATAAAGGGAAAAGATACCTACCAATTTCATCATCATCATGAGCAACGATGTCGTTTCTGTTGTTTAAGGGAGTGTTTGGAGTGAGAGAAGGGAACTCAAAGAGTTCATGAGAAGGAGAGCTTGGTGATTGTTGATAATAATCATGATGATCAAGGTCTTGGTAATTTTCAAGTGGAAGGTCACAAAAGGAGAGAGTTTCTTCAAGTTCTTCTTGGTGATCATCATTGGTGTTGTAAGTGTTGCTTTGATCCATTTTTTGGGGGTTTTTTGGAGCAAGAAAATGGATTTTTTTTCAAGAGAGGAAATTAGAGAAGAATTACTAAAGTGAATATTGATTGTGGGTTATGGAAATTAGTTTGAGATTAACAAATTTATATATAAGGTATGTTTGAGATGATGGAGGGCTTCTAGATGAAGGGGTATAGTTTAAGAAAATAAAATGTTATAAAATGGGGAAGGTTGCTTTGAGAGGAGGGCTTCTAGAGGGAAAGGAATGGTTAAGGAAGTGAAAGGGAAGAGCCAAAAAGAAACAAATTATTATTTTAGTGGGGAAGAGGAAGACTTACTAGAAAGAGTAGAAAATGGGGAGGGGAAGAATTGACTAAGTAACTAGGAACGAAAGAGCCTTCAAAATAAAAAATAAAATAAGATTCTAAGTTCTAACAAACCGGAACCGAGTTTTATCTAGAAAGATGAATAGGATTGGTCTTACTCTTATATATTAACCATAACTATAGACTCAATATATGATCAAATAATTGTCTCAAAAAAAAATATGATCAATTAATTACACCAATTATATCATGTGAAAAGGAAAAAAAAATACGAACCAAATAGTGAAAAATGTCTATAATCATTGTGTAAAAATTTTAAGTTATTTAGTATTGATTATAATAACATAATATATTTCTTATTTGATTTAATTTTAATGGAAAAAAATAAATTGATCCAAAAAACATTTTTTTAAAATCACTAAGTAGTGCTTCTTTTTTTCTTTTTTTTTTCCTTTTCCGCCAGGAAAAGAAAGTGAAACTGGGCTTAAAATAAAAGAAACTTTGCTGAAGCTTTGAAAGAAACTTTTAATTGATGGGCTTAATACAAAAGAGAAAACTTTGGTCGAGCCCAAAAGTAAAATGTCGAAATATAGAAACAAAACACAAAAGAATTTTTGGTGCCAAAAAAAAAACACAAAAGAATTTTGACATGGGGCATTCCGAGAATTGAACTCGGGACCTCTCGCACCCTAAGCGAGAATCATACCACTAGACCAAATGCCCTTTTCTGATGTAAGTGCTAAACTTACATAATAACTCTATAATTGAAAGGGATATTAGACAATTCAAGTAGTTGTACATAGGTTTCCTTATTTATAAAGTTTCAAGTTTAAACTTCGTGAATACAAAAAAAAATATCGGGTCTTTCGAACTAGATATCTCAAAATCTGGGAGTAAAGGACTTAATTCCCATAATGAACCAGCCCGAAGAGTCAGTTGTTTGTTAACTATTAAACGATATAGATACCATGTGTTTTGGACAAAAAAGAAAGAAATGAAATATGAAAAATATCTAGTACTCAATGAAACAGGGTTCAAACTCTCACAAGGTCTCTATCAGTAGGTAACTAATTCGTAAATCTATTAAAAATTAATAGTTTGCCCTAAAAATAAACAAGTAACCTCTCCTATATCTTTAACATTTACAAACAAGAAAAAATCTCTTGGTCATGACTAGTATTGTAATCCGAATTTATATTCAAAAATTTAATTCATCATTGATTTATAATTATCCTTTTTAGCTTATTGCAATGCAAATTGGGGAGTTTATTTTTGTGAAAATCCCGTTTATCTTATCATATGAAACAAATATTAAATGCTTTGATTGCTTCTACCTCCTGGATTTATAAAGATCAATGTTGATGCATTAGTTGTCTTCAATCATGGTCATCTCCCATGGGTGTAATTTATAGATGCGACCAAGGTCGATGTTTGGACTCACAAAATCGGATATATATATATGGGTCTCCAACTTGCATGGGAGTATGGTGTTCACAATGTCATTATTGAATCTAATTTGTTGTTGGCATATGATAAGATTATGAAGCCACAACGAGCGCATGATCCTTTTTATTGTATTATTTGTGCTTGCAAGTGATGCGGATGAGTTAGGCATATCATTTATGGATTGTATGGACCGTCAGAAATCCGTTCGAAAGGGCGTGTAACGTTTTGGATTTTGGGCCTGAAGCTCCTGCTGGTGGGACAACTTAAACAGGGCATAACTTTCAAACCGTAAGTCGGTTTAACTATTATAATACCTTTTCGGAAAGGTTTTTGAGTCTACTACAGCGTGGTGAACTGCTAAAGCGGTTCAACGTTTCGTTTAGGACCTAAAAAGCCCGTTACAGTTTTCTGTCGCGAGTTTTAGTTTTTATCGCTTTTGTTGTTTTGGCCCGTTTGGACTGTTTTTGGGCTTTCTTTATTTTTATTTAATTTTCGTTATTTCCTGAAACTATTTAAAGGTTGTAAACCCTAAATTTGAAGTTAATCAATCATTCAAATAATTTTATCAAATTTATCTTCTCTGAGTTTTCTCTGAGTTTATTGTGTGTTTCTGAATTGAACACGTTCCGCTGCGTCAGCAAGAATCTTGTACAATGAAATTGGAACTACTCTTTTATCTATACGTATAATGAAACCAACATGTCCATTGATAACCAACTGGGTTCACCAATCACCTTGGCGTTGTTGTAGACACCAATCTAGAACAGCCACCACTTCCTTGACTCTTCCAAGAAGATTTGATGGGGTGGCTGGGCCAAGATCATAATTTTTTTTTGGCCAAGATCATAATTAGTCACTAGAGTTTTTAAAACCAATCATATGTAATATGTAAAAAGGAAAGGCATAAATGTCACTTTGCATCCTTAAATTTATACAAACTGATACATTGCATCCCTCTTTTTTTTTTAATTTTGATTAAAGCTTATCCTAAAATTTTATTTTTGTGTCACTTTGTATCCTCCGTCATGGTAGGACAAACGACTCTATCACGGTGTCCGACATGGTATGCCATATGTACCAAAAAATGACACACAATACACGTGTTAAAAATGCCACGTGCCATGTGTCATTTTTTGTCCACGTGGCATGTCACGTCGGACGCCGTCTGTTTATCCTACCGGACGGAGGATGTAAAATGGCACAAAAATAAAACTTTAGGGTGTGTTTTGATAAAAAAAAAATTAGGTGCAAAATGACAATCCGTATAAACTTAAGGGTGCAAAATGCCATTTATGTCGTAAAAAAAAGGGTTTTCATGAATTATTAGATGATATTATACAACAATATGATATTTACATTAATTTATATTAATATATTATAATTAATATATTGCCAAATGCCAACATGAATCAGAAAAGGCGAAAGAGTGTACTACTTGAGATTTAGGTTCGCCTGGTAGTAGAGTACTGAACTCTTAGTTCCAGTCTACCTAAATCATGGGGTCTTAGGTTCAACTCTCACGGGATGTGCGTTTATTTGTAATTTGTTTATTTACCTATTTGGTAGGTAGGTAGTTTATTTATGGATATAAATATTTATTTGAATTGTTGTAATGAGATTTCACTAGGTTTATTTGTTACGTTTGTGTCCCAAACCAAGAAATGAAAATGATTATTCTCCTCAAAAGAGATTTAGGTTCGCCGGCAAATCCAAACTTCATGCCTAACAACAAATTGTTCAAATTCTAACAGCTAAACGATCTTCCTTTTGGCCGCAAAACAGCGCATATTATAATATAATATATCACGTTGTAAGAGCATTGAAGAACTTTGATTATTTAT
The DNA here is from genome assembly GCA_001974805.1 of Corchorus capsularis. Lineage (NCBI taxonomy): Eukaryota > Viridiplantae > Streptophyta > Magnoliopsida > Malvales > Malvaceae > Corchorus > Corchorus capsularis. The sequence goes on from AWWV01011566.1 coordinate 13,885, forward strand.
TTATCTTTTGTTTTGGCTTTTTGGTTGAAGTGTAAAAGGCTAAAAGCACAAGCCATTGAACTTTCTGAATCATAATTTGACTTCCAAAGCATAACTAAAATCGCTTCTAGAAGTGAAGGGTAATATATGCTGATGCAGAACTTAATAAAATTATTTTTTTGAATGATCGAACTTAATAAAATGATTATGTATACTATAGTACTAATAAAAGGAAAACAATAAGATCAATACATTATTCTCCCATTATATATTTTATTATTATCTTAAGAAAGGGAATTCGAACCCTATATTTTGATAAATTGAAATATTTAGATGCATATATAACACCACTGTTAATTTGTAGAGTCATAATTAATATTGTCGCTTAAAATTACCATGCATATATATATATATATATATAATTTCATTCATTATTCTGTATAAACACTGTTAAAAGAATCAACTTTTAGTTTGCAATTATAACTTATAAGAATCTAAATCTAATTTACAGTAAATAGTATTCTTTGTTGTTCTTTGAATACTCCATATAGTACTGGGTCTCTCTTTCTAGTCTGCTTCACACATGAAAGACCTTGGAAAATAAGTAGGTTGAATATTAGTAAACAAGCTGACCAAATTTGTAGATAAAAAACAGAGATTGAGTTTAAAGACCTTTTGATTTTCTTTCCTTTTTACTTTTTTTCCCACTAGGGTAGAAAATAGAATTTGAAATTTTCAAAGTTTGATTTAGGCATTTAATCTAGGTATATTCTCTTGTGAAACAAACATAGCTTTCAAAGTATTTTTGACAATTTGAAATTGGCAAATTAATTAGAGACAAACAAAATGGAGTTTTGGACAAGTTTTACGTGTGAATTATATAATGAAAAAGCTATTTCAAATCAAACGTATCTCACAAATCTATAACTTATATATATCATGTATTCATGTTATACTAGCATAGCAAGATCTATTATACTTTGAATTTTAAATTTTAATCATTATTATATATATATATATATATATATATATTTATCACCGTGTGTGTAAATTTACATGTTTTTAGACGAACAATATCCTCATTTATTTTCTTATTTTGATGAAATTCCTCGCATTTTAGAACGTATACAAAATGTCCTTAGTTCTTGCTCTCAAATAACTAATATCATCATAACTAGAAATTCAAAACTAAAAAAAGTAGTAACTATCATCATAGCTAGAAATTCTTCTTCAAATTCAAAACTCAAACTTGAATTGACTATACTCAATTCTAACTTCTTATAAGGGTTATAATTGTTTGAAATTTTTACAAATTTCCAAATTGGAAACGCGTTTTTGAGTAAAACCCTTTTACTAATGCATTCCCTCCCATGAATTTTGGCTGGTAAAAAGAAAATCAATAACAAAGGTTGATAATTTTTTTGTGAGAAAAATAATTAAATTTAAATGAAAATTTCTTATTTGATTTTTATTATTTTTTTAATTTGAAAATTTATTGCCTTAACTATAAGGTTATATTATTATTATTATTATTATTATTATTATTATTATTATTATTATTATTATGCAATAAAATTTCAAGTTTTTT
>AWWV01011567.1:0-71232 GCA_001974805.1 Corchorus capsularis
TGCTCAAGAGTTAAATCATGGCCTGCAAATTCTGCAACAAAACAATGGTTCCTGGGAAGCTTTTGGTGGTGATGATTATGAAGAAGCTGATGAAGAAACACTTTCTCTTTGTGATCTTGTCATGAGCAGTGATGCAAATGAATATTGGAATAATCATGATGATCATGATCATGAATCCTCCAATTCTTCTTCTTCTTCTTCTTCTACATCTAATCATCATCATGATCAAGATTTCTTTGAATTCTTCAGTGATCAAGATTTTTCAGCCTCCTCTGCTTCAACTTATTCTGGAAACAACAACAACATCATCTTTTGTGGGAAACTCATTCCTTACAAAGATCAAAAACAACCCATTATTGAAGAAAAACCCTTGAAGCAAGAAAATGGGAATAATCAGAAGAAGAATAATGATTGTATCAGTAGCAGCTGCATGTTTCCATGGAAAAATAAGTCACAACATTCATTCAACAAGTCAAGAACATTTCCTCCTTCTTCTTCTTCTACATCATCATCATCAAAAGGAAAAAGTTTGAATAAGTCTCTGTCACTGCCAGTAGTGGGTGAAAACAAGAAATTGGGTGGTGAGAAGTTTGATTTTTCTGTTAAAAAAGTGTCAATTTTAGCAACTCCTGTCAAGTCAAGGTGGTATCTGTTTGCATTTGGAGTTGGAAGGTTTCCAATGGAGATTGAGCTTAAGGACATGAAGATGAGGCAGAGCAGGAAGAATAAGGCAATCAAAGTTCAACAGAATGCCGCCGCCGGCGAGCCGGAAAATTTGAAGAGTAATAAGGAACAGAGAAGATCAGCCAAGGGTTTGTGGAGGTTGCTTATGGTTTTAGGATGCAAGAAATAAGCTTACAAAGTCTGTTCTGTAGTTTCAATTCAGGCTTCCTTATGTTGTCTTTCACATGTGTGAAGAGCAAATTTTGGTTTCTTCACACTTGTGTGAATCAAGTAGTAGTCTAGGGAGATGTATTAGAAGCATGAAGTTACTCAAATAGGGAAAGACTATATTCTTTATTCTTATACTTATAATTATGAGAGAAAAAGAAATATTACTATCATTAGTCTATAGAATTTAACTCTGCATCTTTCAATTCTTTTACAATCTTAATGATTCACTTGATCCCTTAAATTTTTTCCCCTAATAGAATAATTGGAATTTCATATTTTGTCGGGTGAGTTTTGGTGTTCAGATCATTATAGGTTAATTAGGAACCCAACCAATGCTTGTTGGAATGAATGGTATGAGCTCAATATCCTTTAAGTAAAGTTTTAAATTCGAATTTTGTAAATGGATAAATTATGCATCAAGAAAGCTTTCTCTAATTGGGGTTTGACGTAGCTCGACTTCTAATTAGTTGGTACAAAATGTAACTACAAATAATGAACTTAATTAAGCTCTTCCAAGTAGATTTTTGTTTTATGCAATTGGCTTGTTAATGGGTTCCCTTACCATAGTCAAAAAATGACCATTTGGTTCACCTTTCACACAGTGAACTTTTCCCTTTTTACATTGTTTTTAGACCTCCAAAAGGTGATCCAAGAATGAATTAAATTCCACATATATATTCAACAAATCCTTTCCCAAAAGTCATATAAACAAAAACCTTTGATCTATGTTTGTGAATAAAAAAGGGGCAGTTTACATGCACATGGTTTCATGTTCTCCACACATGCATCATGCAACCTACTATACTACTCTTAAGTCTTTAACACAGACAAAACGTCCATTTAAGAAAAAAGGAGTCAACCAAATTTTGCAAATATCATGCTTTTAGTGCTCTTCATGTCCTGTTTTAGCAGCCGAAAGGGGAATTCAGAAAAGAGTTCAAATCAAAAGTTAATCAGCAATGAGATAAGCAAAGGCATCTTCTCCCATCTTACACACCACGTCACCAACTACCAACCATAAATCAATATAATATATATATATATATATATATATTTTTGGTGTAAATTTATTTGTATTTTCATTTCACCTATATATTTCATCTTCATAACTAAACTTATATAATTCTATCATTATGGTCTTCCATCACGGGTCGATATCTAAACAATGAAACCCAATAGAAGAATCTAAACCAACAAATAATCCAAGATTAGATTCCCTTAACTAATTTTGTCACATACAAAACCTGTTTTTCTTTGATATATTCAAGTCTAGCAATGGCCTCTTTTAACAGAATTTCCCTCTTATCTCCAACTTTAAACTATAATCTATCTATACTATATATAAAATAACGAATTTTGAAAAACTTTTAAATTGACCATTATACCCTTATTTTTTAAACGTATTGTCTTAAATGTCACCAGGTTAGAACCCGTGCTACGCACCGGGATTTTTTCAAATTTTAAAATAAATATTTAAAATTATAATTTTTTATGAATAATTCATTAGTCACATAATATTTGAATTTTAGTTAACAGCAAACTTGATAAGGAATGAACATTATCTTGTAATGAAAGTTTAGTTACGTTGCAAAATTAAACAAAAAAAGTATTACTCAACTTTATTTTACCTATACTATGTAAAATCTTTATAATTTATTGAAAAATATTAATAAATATTTATTTGACTAAATCTTTATAATTTGTAGAAAAACAGTGAAATTTTCATATTGTACACGTAGGTTAAAAAAGTATTACATACACCATTTTCTCGACAATTATTTGATACATTGTCAGTAGAGTTTTTATACTACAAATGGACTGAAAAACTGACACATACATTTTATTACTTAATTAAAAGTGTATTTAATATTGAAAATATATGCTAAAAAGGAAAATGTCAACCCTTTAACCCCGCATTAAAGTCTGCTAAACTCTACTGACAATGGATGATATAATTTTTTCATCTTAATTAAAAACATTGTAAGCTTTAAAATAAGGATTATTATATAGTATACTGTTAGTGTAAATCTTGGACTCCATAAACGGGTTAAGAAGTTGACACATACCCCAATTTCATAATTAATTAAATATTTAATATTAATACATATTCCCTAAGGGGACACATGTCAATCCTTAAACCCCGCGCGTGCAATCTGCTAAACTCCACTGATGGTGTATTGTATAATTTTTTTTATATGATTATTATACAATACACTGTCAGTGTAAATCTTAGACTCCATAAGCGGGTTAAGAAGTTGACACAGACCCTATTTTATAATTAATTAAATATAAAATATTAATACATATTCTCTAAGGGGACACATGTTAACCCTTAAACCACGCGCGTGCGTGTAGTCTGCTAAACTCCACTACGATGTTTTGTATAATTTTTTTATATGAATATTATACAATACACTATCAGTGTAAATTTTAGACATCATAAGCGGGTTAGAAGTTGAGACATACCCTATTCACAATTAATTAAATATAAAATATTAATACATATTCCCTAAGGGCACACATGTCAACCCTTAAACCCCGTGCGTGCAGTCTGCTAAATTCCACTGACTGTGTATTGCATAATTTTTTTATATGATTATTATACAATACACTGTCAGTGTAAATTTTGAATTCCATAAGCGGGTTAAGAAGTTGACACATACCCTAATTCATAATTAATTAAATATAAAATATTAATACATACTCCCTAAGGGGACACATGTTGATCGGAACAAAATTATGCATCTTTTTATGGTCATTTTCCTATGCTTTTTGGGTATTTTATACTTGATTATGCCTTATATTTGGTATATTTGTGTTTATAGGTGTTAAAGTGAAAAAAAGTGCAAAATCACCAATTTTGTATCTTTTTGGATGATTATTTACACAAATATTTTCCAAGGACAATTTGGATGAAGAATGGAGCTAATATGATCGTGATTGAAGAGCTTGAAGAGTCAATTTTATCATCATAAGGTTGATCTTCAAGAGTTTGAAGCAAAGGAGCAAAGTTGAGTTTCAAGGCAAGAAGACATGTCAAGTGGCGGACAAGCACTGGAGCACATGGGTCCTGAGACAAATCAGGTGGGGCGCCAGGCTTGCGACATGGGCGTCCAACGCCAGTCGAGCATGCCACCCAGCCAGCACATGGGCGCTGGCGACATGGGGCCTGAGGCCAACGCCCTGGGCGCACAAGCCATCCGCATGAGCGCCCAGGGGGAGTCGGAGCCAGCACATGCGTGCGCCAAGCATGCCTTCGCGTGTCACTTCTCCTTGAAGTTTCTCTATTAGTTTCCAGATTTGGCGACCTTTCTGTATTTTGGCCATAACTTTTGATCCAAAGCTCCGTTTAAGGCGTATGAGTAGGCGTTAGAAAGCTAACTCCAAAATCTATAACTTTCATGTTTTGGTCGAAGCCCAGTTCGTACGTTTTCATGGACGAAAATGCTCCTGAAGTCAGCGGACAGAAACTGTCCTGAGCCTGTTTTGCGGGATTGATCCAATTGAGCCCAAATTCTTATTTGGATTAGCTTGAAGACTTGGAAAGTAGCCCAGCAGGTCCTTAGGGTTTGTTTAGCTCTAAATTAACCCTAAGCCACCCTCTATAAATACCCTCTTAAGTCTAAAACCCTAGCTAACACCTAGAACAACTTACAACACAACTTTTATTTCTTTTTCTCTCTAGGGTTGCAGTTTGGAGAGGAGGCAGCCGCCTCCTCCTCTTTTCTTCTTGGGTTTGTAAGTTTTCAATCTCTCATGGATTGGAAACTCCAATCCATGAGAGGTTAAACCTTTATACTTCTTTTCCTTAGGTATTTTTGATCAATAATCTATGGTGAGAATTTTGTTCTTAATAATTTGATTTTTCCATTTGAATATGTTTCTTATCTCTGTACTTCATCTTATGTGTTTATGTTTTGATAGATTTGGATGGCCACCTTGTCTTGATAATATGAATGCCTATAGTTAGATTTAAGTAGCTTGAGTCAAGCTAAAAATGGTACAAGTAACAATTGTAATTCTAGGAGTTCTAGGTTCAATGGGATATCAAACCTTGTTGAAATCTTTAGGCCGAGATGGAAATTGATGTAGGTAAGTTTGGTATTGATTTATCATGCATGTGGATTAATAAAACCTAATGCTTGTTATATGAAGGGCTGAAACCATAGATTATAACATTAGAGGTTAATTGTCAGCGAGATGCGGGTTAATCTTCTTAGCATGTTGGAATTAGCATCACGTCTGTTCCTATACCAATTATTCAAATGGAGTTGTTTAAGATATTAAGAGGATTACTTTGTTTCAATGAAAGTTGATGTCTACGTCTTAGGTTATATACCGATTTGGGATGATTTATGATTCTTAATTGATTGCAATTTAAGTCAAATTCATGTTTTGTGTCTATGATTCATGATTTACTTGATCAAAATAATTGTCTAAAGGAGTATGCTTTTAATTAATTGTTTCTCTTAAATTGTTTTCTTACTCATTAGTTTAGATTTACATAATTGATTTTTTTGGTTTCTAATTTAGATTTATCATGCATGATAATTGTTTTGGGAGATTTGGAACTGTCCCAGTGGGTCGTGTTGAAACTGGTGTCCTCAAGCCTGGTATGGTTGTCACCTTCGGTCCATCTGGATTGACCACTTAAGTTAAGTCTGTTGAAATGCACCATGAGGCTCTTCAAGAGGCTCTGCCCGGTGAGAATGTTGGGTTCAACGTGAAGAATGTTGCTGTAAAGGATCTCAAGCGTGGTTATGTTGCCTCAAACTCCAAGGATGATCCCGCAAAGGAGGCAGCCAACTTCACCTCCCAAGTCATCATCATGAACCACCCAGGACAGATTGGAAATGGTTATGCTCCTGTCCTTGATTGCCACACCTCCCAAGTCATCATCATGAACCACCCAGGACAGATTGGAAATGGTTATGCTCCTGTCCTTGATTGCCACACCTCCCACATTGCTGTCAAGTTTGCTGAGCTCTTGACCAAGATTGACAGGCGCTCTGGTAAAGAACTCGAGAAGGAGCCCAAGTTCTTGAAGAATGGTGATGCCGGTATGGTTAAGATGATTCCAAGCAAGCCCATGGTTGTTGAGACCTTCTCTGAGTACCCACCACTTGGTCGTTTCGCCGTGAGGGACATGAGGCAGACTGTTGCTGTTGGTGTCATCAAGAGTGTGGAGAAGAAGGACCCAACTGGTGCCAAGGTGACCAAGTCTGCTGCCAAGAAGAAGTGAAGTTCGCTGATCTTGTTAGTTTTTGCTTGTGGGTTTCGCAATTTTACTCTGATACATGCGAGGATGGTTATGTTGAGCATTCATATGCAAACGTGGGTGCTTGATAGACGGTGGCGAGATCTTTTATTTATATTTACATGTTCTTTTTAAGGTTTTGTATATGCATTTAGACAATATGCATAATTTTTGTGTTTGGAGTTTTATTTGAGTTGAAGACTAATTTATTATTTTCGCCAGTTCTATCTGTTTATGATTGTTGCCTACTGAGTTTACATTTTGTTGATAAATCTTTACCCCATATATAATGTTCTTGAAGCAGAAATTGACCTTGATGATGTGAAACTGATAGGAGATACAAAGCAGTAAGTTGTGAACTTGTGACCCAATTTTACTAGGTTGTAAAGATGAGACATCACACAGGAATGTTCAGAAAGAAAGCTTTGCCAAAGATCAGAAGGCTAATAATCAAAAGAAAAAAGGCTCACCATTTTTATAGTATCAAGAAACCGGTCTATTCCATACCCAAATCTTTCTAGTCCTGTTGGTGTTTGGATCCTTTTAATTTTTTACGATTCGAATCAAACTTCCATCTCCTCCTCTAAATCGGGTCATTTAGAGTGTGTTTGGTACAAAGGAAATAGGAAGGAAAGAGGGAAAGAAGAGGGGAGGATAGAAATGGGAGGGAAGGAAAAGGCTTTGGTGGGAGGCCCATTTCCGTGGTTTTAATTCCGTCCAAAGTTGGGCGGAAGTGGGGGGAAATAATTCGGCCCGTGATTTTATTATGTACAAAAGACTGTTATATCCTTTATATCCATCTGAAATTACAACCACTATTTATAAAATCACGATTTCGCTTCTTCTTTTTCTTACAGAGGTTTTCTTCAGTCCATCGCCACTCACCCATGGAATTCAAATAAGTATTTGGATTTCATCCCCAGATCAATCTCGTGAACTCGAGTTGAATCTTCACCTCAATTTCGTGCTTGGACAAGGTTAGATGCTTAGTTGGTTTTTTCAATTTGGAATTTGGAGTTCAACTAGCATAGACGGGGGGCTATTTTTTTTTTAGTTTTGTCCAATTCTCTAGTCGGTTTATGAGATTAATGAGAAAAAGGTACTATGGGTCCTCTGTAATTTGTCCTACTTTTGAATTTGATTATGACACTTTGAACCGTGTTTCTGATCTTGTTAACCACTAACCAGGGTGCTTCTATCAAAAACTTAGAAGCTTTTTCTGATGCTGCAGTTAAACTTGGAGATGGATCCACCATAGTAACCATTTTTCTGTAATCAAAATTTCAATTTTGTAATAGTTGCAGATAATTATTGGTATTGGAGCGAAACCTACAGTTAGTCCCTTTGAAGTGGTGGGATTAAATAATACTGTTGGTGGCATACAGGTGAGTGGCATCTGTAACCTTTTGTTTTAATTGAACTATATGCTCATTTATATACCATCTATTAACACTTTTAATGATCGGTTATACAAGCATGTTTATAGTACCATATGTCAATTTTGTATATTGTGATGAAATTGATAATGAAGTAGTTTTATATATCATCTTCTATTAACACTTTTAATGATCTGCTAACAACCATTATAATTCATTGAATCATTGTCTAAGAAACTAATGAAGCCAAAGCTGCTTTGTGGCAGTTTTATATATCTTGTTCTGTTCCTTGCAGTTTAATGTACAAAGGGAGAGGGAGAAACTTGCATGTGTTTTGTTCTTGTTAGTAGTCATGGTCTTCTAATCTACAAACTTTGTTGTGTTTCTGATGTTGGGTTTTTAGACAAGAACTGTCCAAGTAATGAGCCTGTCAGATCTAGCAAGTGAGAGGGAGATTCATGAGTTCTTTTCTTTCTCTGGTGATATTGAGCACATTGAAATCATAGTGTAAATGGTTGGTAGGCAATTTGTTTGCAACTCCCTTTAGGACCATTCCTTAATTGATTACTCATAAAGAAGATGAGTTTTAGTTTGACTTCCTTTGGAATTTTCAGTTTCTGTAAGAAATGAACAGAGAGTCAATCTCAAAGATCCATAATTCACGATGATCATGCAGGTTTTTGCCTTTGATCAGCCAAGAATATCTATAAGAAAAGTTGTCATTGCTTAGCCAAGAATTATTCCCTAAAGACTACTTAGGCTTTGATGTTTGACCTAAAAGCAAGAAGAACACCTTATAGTGGAAGATGACTCACCCTTACCTTTTTATACAGTGACTCGTTGGGATTTCTTGCAATTCTGAGAAGTTTCAGATTCTACTAAGTACCCTGAAACAAGGTACAGAACACTTGTGCTTAACTGAAGAACAAAACACATGCAAGTTTCTCCCTGTTCATTAGTTTAACAACACTTGTGTCAGTAATTGTCCAATCCACGTCCCTTGCTTAAATCTTCACTTTACAGTTATGCATGTCCACACTTATTCTAGACTAGATTTTGTTTTGCAGTTTGGCAACTGTACTAAACTTCTACTAATTTATATTAGAATTGGGGTTTTTACCTTATAATAAAAATTAAACTTGTGACATGAATTCAGTCCTTTTAGAACAAGTTTTCATTGTTGATTCGGTTAGGCTTTAAAAGGAAAAATGTGGAGTCTTCTTTTAATTTTGTTCTTCTTATTATTCCTATTCTATTTAAGATTTTATTGCTCAAAGATTTGAATGTATATTATTTATTGTTTTTATTTACTACAAAAAAAAAAACTGTATTCGGATATCATTTATTTTAAATAAAAAGTTTAGGAAGGTATGTAAAATCTTTTCTTTTTTGATAAAAAAATGTAAAAATTTAATACCATTAATAAATGAAATTTTAAATAAATAGTGGATGAGGGCAAAATCTAGTGAATTTGCCATAAATATAAATATTAATAAAAAAAGAAAGGGTATAAAATAGTCATTTTTTAAAAATAAATTTCCTTTCTCTCCCATTTCCCATCCATACCAAACAAGGGAAAGAATTAATTTGTTACTTCTCTCCTAATTTCTTTCCTTCCTACCAAACATGATGGAGGAAATATGACTTCCTTTCCCTTCCTCCCTATTTCCCTTCCCTTGCTATTTCCTTTCCTTCCTATTTCTTTCCTCTCAACCAAACAGACTCTAAGTTGAGCATGTTCTTCTCTCCTCGGAATACAGGTATGGGGTGATGATGGTCCACTCTGTTTTTGCCTGGACAGAGCTACAAGAATCGGTCTCAATTTCCAGATGGTCCAAGTTCATTTGAATAGCAAATTTTACTCTGTGGGCTTCCATTTCAACCATTGGGCGTTTTTTTTTTTTGGTTTTAACAGCTAAGTTGTAATACCCGATTTCTCTTGATTCCATCTTAGGCTGAAATTCTTTATTCCATTCAGCCATTACTTTACAAATAAGTTCATTTTTCTTTCCAATGGGGATGCCATCTTGAGAAAAATTACCTGTATGTTTCTCCATTTCCAGATGAACCAGCAGGCATTGGCAAAGAGGCTCGGCCGAGAACCGGTTAAAAAGGAAAAAAGAATAGAAACTAGAAAAGTAAAAGGTTCCATTTTAATGAGAACCGGTCCAAAGTTTCTGGGCCTGAACTGAACCCAGATTTATGGGCTCAGCCTGCTAAGTTACTCGGACTCGATTGCTTATATACAGAGTGACTCACATACACAAGTACACACACGATAAAGAGTGATTAGATAATTGGAAATTTGAAAATCACAAAAAAGAAAAAAAAAAAAAGATTATTGAAAATTTGAAAATCACAAAAATAAACCGAATTCATGTCCTTTTCGCATCTCAATTTGTAAAACCCAAAAACTCCTTCCCTCTTATTTTTCCTTTTTGGGGCAAGGTTTTGGTTTTCCGTTTTCACATTCCTCCTCCGCAAAACGCCGCATCACTTTTGCTGCCAACCAGGCGACGGCGAGGGCCGTCTCTTCTCTTTGAATTTCAATTTACCTTACAAACCAAACAAGCAGGTATCATAATTTATTTCTCTAACAAACTCTTCCTTATTTCCTTTGTTAATTAGCTTAGGTAAAAGCTATTTTGAAGTTTTGTTCCTTTGATTTTGTTTTCTCTTGCTTAATTAACTCAATGCTAGTTCTGTTTTCTCACGTAATGCTGGGTTCGGACTTGTCTCGAAGTTTCGTCTTGTTTTCTGCTTAAATGCTTTTGTTGATTTCTTTTATTTAATTAGTTTCATGTTTAACTAACTTATTTGCTCGAATTTAGTTTTTGATTGATTAATCTTGGTTTTTAATTTGATGTGATTATTCTCTTTAGGTAACTTTAGCATAAGTGATCGGATTAATTTACCTGCAAATGGCTCTTAGGGTTTCAATTTCCATCTTTTCCTAATCCTTATCAGCATATTCTGGTAAATTGTGCTCTAATAGGATTTTATGATTGATTAGTTTCTGAGCCTAAATGTTGATTCTTTGCATTGGTTAACGTGTTGATATTAGAATGTGGAAGTTTGATTCTCCTCTCTGTTTTCTTTGCTTTGTGGCAGTTAATAGAAGGTCGTTTAGGAAACCATGATCTATACGGCGATTGACAACTTCTACTTAACAGATGAGCAGCTACAGAACTCACCTTCAAGAAAAGATGGTATAGATGAAGCAACTGAAACTACTCTGAGAATCTATGGCTGTGATCTTATCCAAGAAAGCGGAATTTTACTCAAACTGTATCCTATTTCCTCTTTAATTTCATTTATAATTCTAGTTTTATAAGTAAAAGTTTTCCAGATGTTTTATGTTTCCTTAATTTTATGCTCACAGACCTCAAGCTGTCATGGCCACTGGGCAGGTTCTATTTCATCGCTTTTATTGCAAGAAGTCATTTGCCCGCTTCGATGCGAAGGTTATACTTGTTTCAATCTTTTCTTTTACTGTTGATAGATTTTGAAAATGGGAGGAAGAAAAGCATTAGTTCATATTTTTTTGATGTTATTTTTGTGCTCAAGGGATTAATGGTGTTGCATTGGATTGTGCTTGGTGTTCTTAAGACTTTAGGAATCACGGTTTTTTATTTTTTATCATCCTCATTAAGTGGAAGCAGATGCAAGATAAATCATTGTTTGACATTCTCAATTTCTTTGCAGATAGTTGCGGCTAGCTCTTTATGGCTTGCATCAAAACTAGAGGAAAGCCCTAGGAGGGCAAGGCAAGTAATCATAGTATTTCACAGAATGGAATGTAGGAGAGAGAACTTACCCCTAGAGCATTTGGATCTATATTCGAAGGTGAGATTGGAAAAGATTGTGCCTAATGTTGTTATGTTGTTTATGTATTTATGGACTTTGTTTATCCACTTTCTTAGAACAATGATTTACCTGACTTTAATTTTGGTTGGCATTGAGGATTGGCCTTAATAAACTTTTATTGCAATTAAAAAAGTTTGGCACTTTCTTTCCAAAGCAAATAGTCCAGGCGTTATTGCTAGTAGATAATTACTCTCTGTTTTTTATGTGCAGAAATTTTCTGACTTGAAAGCTGAATTGAGCAGAACGGAAAGACACATATTGAAAGAGATGGGCTTTGTTTGTCATGTTGAGCATCCTCATAAGTTTATATCAAATTACCTTGCTACCCTTGAAATCTTGACGCCTGAATTGCGGCAGAAAGCATGGAATCTAGCAAATGATAGGTATTTGTTGCAAAATAGCCACTGTTCTCTTTGACAATGTTTCTCTTGTTAGTTCTATTGTTGTTCACATTCATGTAGCTATTCTACATAATTACTATTAACTATGGTTTTTATATCAAAATAAGAAAATTTTATGTGCTGCCTTTATAAAGTATGAACTGCCTTATAAAACAAAATGCTCATGTGCGAAGAACTCTTTTTCCATTTAGATGGGAGTTCTAATATTGTATTTTTAGTTTGCTCTGTTACAATTTACCGTTCACTAGCATCATTATTCTATCTTTCGGTGTAATTAACAATAGTTTCTGCGTTTCATGTCCATCAATTCTCTTTGAATTAGCTTACGTACAACATTGTGTGTTCGGTTCAAGAGTGAGGTTGTGGCTTGTGGAGTTGTATATGCTGCAGCTCGTATGTTCCAAGTACCGCTTCCGGAGAACCCACCATGGTGGAAGGCATTTGATGCGGAGAAATCTGGGATTGATGAGGTTTGTAGGGTTTTGGCTCATTTGTACAGCCTTCCCAAGGCACAATACAGTCCAGTCTGTAAGGATGGAAAGCCATTTACATTTTCTACCAGATCTGCGGATGCTCAATCTCAGCAAATTCCTAAGGTGAATCTGACTTTTATACTCCCTCCTTTCTCCCATTCCGTTTAAGTTTTACTCTCATCTGGCTGCTAAGATATTCTTTCTGCTGTACTTTTAATTGTTATCTCATTGCAGTGTGTTGCATATGTATTCATACACCAGATGTTGCTATGCCTTCTTTAGACATGTTGGGCTACTAGTTTTATGGTTATGTAATAGCTGCACTTTTGGCATGTAAGAGAAAAATAATGATAAGGAATGGCAGAAATTTGCTTTATTGTGTGCGAAAATTGTAATATTGAGATTAATGAGCCCTTTAGAAGGTAGTGGAATCAATTTGAAGTAAAATATTCTCGCTGTTCTGCAGGAAGTCTCGCTGAGCCCAGCTGCTAATAACAATGCCAATGTTTCTAACACCACTACAGCAGCTGATCTTGAAACCAGTGGATCGAAAGAAACTAAAATTAAGCTGGCTCTTGATAAGCTGAAAGAAGCTAAGCAAAGTGATGATGAAAAGAGCATGCCTACCGAGGGTGATGCAAGAGACGAGGCTAGGCATAAATCCAAGTCTGAGCACAGGACAGAATCGGGTGGGGAAAAGAGCAAGGAGAGGGACAGGGAAAGAGAAAGGGAAAGGGAAAGGGATAGGGACAGAGAAAGGGATAGGGATAGGGAAAGGGCAAAGGTCCGGGATCGTGACAGGGGAAGAGATTCTGATAGGGAACGAGAGCGAGATGAGGCTGAAAGGGACAGAGTCAAGGATCGAGGTCATCGTTCAAAGGAGAGAGCTAAGGATTCAGGTTGGTTCATATAATCTCTTTGGGTATGAATTATTCATCTAATTTGTTTAGTGTCTCATATATAAGTCTAACTACCATGATTTTCTATTATGGATGCAGGGGGCTATTTGGAAAAATCAAGGCACCACTCATCACGTGGTATGTATTTACCTTTTACATTTTCAATCAATGCCAAGATGTTCATTAAGGAATATCTGTTCTGATGTTCTAAAGCCTTTTCTCTTTCCAGATCGTGATTATCGTGGTTCGTCTTATTCTTCAAGGGAGAAGGATCGTCACAGGCACCACTCATATTCTTAGAACAATCTTTAAGGTGTGTGCACCATCGTTACCATATAAATTGTAGCCATGAGATGAGAATCACTTACCGAGTTTCTCAAAATGTTTAATCTGCAGAATGAAAGTTAACAAAAGCTTATGTATTATATTTGGATTTAAATCTCTTTACTCTTTAGACCCTATATGTTATTATTGAAATAGTGGCATTCACGTTCCTTTTACAAGCATCTTCCTGTTTTCCTTGCAACCAATAATAGTTTGCCAGACCTGGAAGAATGAAACAGTCATACATGCTGAGTTGCAAAAAGCTTTCAATCTGCATATTTTACCTTTTCAAATGATGCAAGCCAATGAGGATTATTGTACATGCCAATGTGCCATGCTGTCTTTGATCATAGATTGTACCGCAGGCATAAAGATGCCAGGTTGTGGAGGTGCACTAACTGCAGCCATCAAATGTTGCATGACATGAGTTATTTATTCAGCACATCTAACAGGATGATGATGGGGGGACCTTGAAATCCTTCTAGGTCCACAATAGCTTGGCTGCTTGTGAAGGTCAATTTTTCTCCTTGACCATTTTATGATTTTGTGCTTCCTCATTGTGGTTGGCTATATAAAACTGAAATCCCTTTTTCTTAAATTTGGTTTTTCTTGATTAAGAGTGGATTCTTTTTTCTTGCATGTGAGGGAGATCTTATTGACTTGGAGACAGATAAGTGATTCCTTATACTAGTAACATATCTAAGAATTCTATTTCTGCATTAAAAAGAGGATCAGGATCATGCCTTAAGTTACACTACCTTTTTTTTTTTTTAATAAAGCCCATAATTATTGTACCATAATAATAACCTTAGGTGCTGATGTTTTTAATGAGTGTGTAACCACCAATTATTTATTTTACCTAATGTTTGGGTAAAAATGGGGACCCAATCATCCAATTCTTCGATTTAAAATCTTATTGTACCTGATTTTTTTTGTAGCATGGATGGTGTTCTAATTAGATATTTCAACTATTAAATTTTTTTTATTAGATCTTATATTCATCTTCAATAATACTATATATACTAGCATAAAATTAGTTAGGACTATCATTATTTTTTTTTTTATTTATTTTTTAGAGAAGTTAGGAGTTTGGACTTAGGACTATCATTAGTTAAATTATGTTACTGGATTTCTTTGAGAAAAAGCAAGAAAAAATAAATAAATATTCTAACACGTGATGTTATAAATGTTATCACCGGTAGCACGCACATCTCATAAATAAATTCCGATAAGATAATGGGATTGTATATAATACCTTGATTATTGCTCACCTTTCTTCAAGTTCAGTCGAACTCGAGGAGTGTTGCAAAACGATTCGTTTCGACATTTTCTCTTTGCCCGTGTGTAGCACGCGCTTTGTTTGAATGGCGGATGACATTACCTCTTTTGATTTTCTGGGGATTACGTTACAATTCGGGGAAAATTAAACAGTGGTGTCTTGATCTGTTATAAATAGTTGTCTTGTGAATTAAAAATCTGAAAAAGACATTTATTTTAGATTTAAAAGAATTTGTCAGTTTTGGGTAATTTTATTTACTCTATTCGGCTGTTGCTACTTACAAGTTACTGCCTTTAAATGACTAAAATTGAGTTCATGATCTTATATCTTTCTAACTCACCAAAGCTTAACTTATTTACTATTTTTTATTTTAGAAATTGTCAAAAATGTATATTTAAAACTTTTTGTTGTTTTTATAGATTTTATGATAAGACAAGACATTCGGAATTTATGAAAGTAAAATAGAATTATCTTTTATAACAATTTAAGAAAATTAATTTTTCACTAAATAATTCAAAGAAGAGATATAGGGGGTAGCCACCTTATAAGGAGTGGGGTCAATTCACCCCACTCAAATTTTAATCCCCCTTTTAATACATAGATAAATATTGAAAGAAGTACCAATTGATCCCATTAAAATTGAAGTTTTATCACATTGAACCTCCTAAGATAAAAGATTTATAACATCAACCCCATTAAAAATGTTGAATATTTTCACATTCAAACCATACTTTTAAAATTATATTTATATATTTTATCTCACTATTTTCATTTTTAAATTTTTGTATATATAATATACAAGACATAGTGCACTCACTACGTGAGTGGTTTATGACAGTTTTTTTAAATAGGTAGTTTCTTTAAAATGATATAAATAAATTTAAATATTGTATTTTTTCTATAGTGGGTAATTTTTATCTAAAATGGTAGTTTTTATTTTATTTTGAATTTTTAAAAAACCGAGTTTGTCTCTGAGTCAACTCGTGAGACAAACTCAGGTTTTGACATTATAATTAGTATAGATAGCCAGTGAAATTTTTTTTTTGACCCCACTAAGAAAAGGGTCTAACTACGCCACTGAAGAGATATATTAAATTTTCACTCTAACAGTATATTATAATGTTAATACAATGTCATGTCATATAGGAGAATATTTTTATCTTATCGTATTTTTGAATTCAGAGTACTGCACTATGATGATAAGATAACTTAAAATCTTAATGGGTTTTGATTGTTTAAAAGGAAAAACGAAGACAAAAGGAAAGAAAATAAACTTGGTATCATCATTTCCCTATTGCTTAAAAATCAAACTAAACAAAAAAAAAGATAAGGAAAAAAGGAAGAAAGTGAAGATTGATGGTAGTTATACATGCAATCAATCCAATGTTCAATGGATATTTTGCTTTTTGACATGAAATTGAAAAGTTTGTTGATAGTAGATTGAAAATGATGGACTTTTTGCTTATTTATAAAGTCATTGCTTATTAATAAAAAATTAGAGAAAAATGAAAATTTTCACCTTTTGTACTCATCTTGCTTCACTATCTCGTAATATATACATCATTCGTAAAATTTAACAAATAAAAATAAAAAATTGAAATTAAATTGAAGAGTATAATAAAGATTTGTTTTGTCTAAAACTTGTAAATAATTTCCATTGAATCCTTGATTAAATTAAATTGGAAAAAAGACATGTTTTTGGAAATTTTAATATAGTAAGGAAAAAGGAAAACCAAACTCAACTTTATGTACTAAAAAAAGACAGCTTAAACGTACTTTGGTTGTTGTTGTTGCCGTTTGCAGTTATGTTTTGCTGTTGGGTTTTTGTTAAAAAGTGTTTAGATGCTTTCATGATCCAATTTTGGGTCCCAGTTTTTCCCTGGGTCCCACATTAAATATCCTATCTTAATGCCAACCTGTTTTTCAATTTTGCCTTCTTAAATTTTTTAATTTTCTTCCCATTTTTTGCCCTGTCTTTGAAGCATTCCCAGGCAAGATCTATTGCCCTCTCTCTTTCTATCTCTGTGGTCACAAGAAAAAGGACGCGTGTACTCTGCAATTTTTTTTTTGTTTTTGCATTTGGTTTTTCTTTGGAAGACAGAGAGAAAAAGAAAGTTCCAATCTTTTAACAGAGATCTGGGAATTTTCCCATGCACAGGTATTGAAATTTTCAGCTTTTTATTTCGGGTGCATTTTGTCTTTGTTTTGTTTTTCTTTTTCATCACATTTGATTGAGTTTTGTCTTAAAAAGTGTTTAAATTTGGAAACTTTGATCTGTTCTCCTTTTCATTCTTTCCCCTGTTTTTATTGAACATCTTTCAGTTTTGGAATCTGGTAGTTCTTAATTTATTATATTGGATCACTAATTGGTTTAAATTTCAATCCTTTTCATTCCCTTTTAAATTCCCCATATGTTGAAATTCTTTGTCAATGTTGTTGTTTATGATAGATCTGTTTCAAAAATTTTCAGTTGAAGAGGCCCTTTTCATGAACAACTATATTTGATTACTGTTACATTTGCCTTATCCTATATTTGAATTTCAATGCATTTAAGAGTTTCTTTTTTCGCTTTCAATCTCTTGGTCTCATTGGGAGGTGAAATTCCGTGGCTTGTCTTAGTTTTGCAGAATAATTGTTGACAGATGGGAAAAAAAGGTGGCTGGTTTTCTGCTGTGAAGAAAGCTTTGAGCCCCGACCCCAAGAAAGATCAGGTTAGTTCATAATTCAGTTTGCTAATTGTTTCTTTTTCTATATTCTTTTAGAGATCAGGTTTGTTATAAAATGTGTTGCTGCATTTGTTTCACCAGAAAAATCCCAAGTCAAAGAAAAAATGGTTTGGGAAAAGCAAAGACTTGGGGCCAGTTTCTTTGCCTGAAGAATCTGAAGTGACTGCACCTCTTGCTCTTCCTCCTGCCACTGAAGATGTCAAATTAGCAGAAGCTGAAAATCAACAAAGCAAACATGCCTACTCTGTGGCTCTTGCCACAGCTATGGCTGCAGAGGCGGCGGTTGCAGCAGCTCAGGCGGCTGCTGAAGTCGTCCGCCTCACTTCTGTACCACGCCACCCTGGAAAGTCAAAGGAGGAATTAGCTGCCATCAAGATTCAAACTGCATTTCGAGGATACCTGGTATATTTGATTCTTTCCTTTTGTCTATTTTAGATGTATACATGAGGTATAAGGTATCTGAGAATTGTCTTGTCATTGTTATTGCTTGGAGCTGGGGCCTTTTCATTCTTATGAAATCATAAAATGCAACATTTTGCAATTAGTTGGATGGGGCTATCTTGAATTTATTGTCATTAAGAAGGGTTTGAAACTTTTTCTCCATTAGTTATTTCTAGTTATCATGTCAACTTTGCGTCATGATGACTTTGAAAGGTGTTTTGGTCAATTAAGGAAATAAAAGCATAATTTATTTCAAAATCATAAATTTTCTGAGGCATCCCATATTCCCATTCATGAGCTATTAGTTGTATATATGTAATGAGTTATTGCACTTGAGTTCTCAGGCTAGGAGGGCATTGCGAGCTTTGAGAGGGTTGGTCAGATTGAAATCATTGATCCAAGGGCAATCTGTCAAACGGCAAGCAACTACTACGTTAAGATGCATGCAGACTCTTGCTCGTGTGCAGTCTCAGATTCGTGCAAGGAGGATTAGAATGTCAGAAGAGAACCAGGCTCTTCAGCGGCAGCTTCAACAGAAATGTGAGCAAGAGCTTGAGAAGTTGAGAGCTTCTGTAAGTGCCTCGGTTTTCCCATATTATATCCTTTTGCCTGTTAAGATTTATTGTGTGCATGAATATCATTAGTGTTTTCATAACAGTATGAGTTCTGCCATGGGTATGTATGTTGATCTCATGATTTCCAAGCAAGTCTCTGCTTTTGGTTTCCCTTGAATTTCATATAGTTCTGGCCAGAAAAAAAGGAACTGCATGTTAGTTGAGAGCTTGAATTGCTTGTTGATCTCATGAACCGTGGTCTAGCCCTCCACCTCCTTGTTATTATCCCCCCCTTTTTTCACCTTAAATTTCTCTCAGATGATTTGTTATTGGTATGTTTCCACTGGCCTCCTTTAGAATTTCTTGCGTTATTGAAAGATTTAGGCTTCTGTTGATTATGAGTTATCTGATAGTGTGGTGGGGTATTTTGCCTGATAATGTCCATAATTCAAAACAACCTTTTTCGTCATTCAAGTCGCCTTTTAGATGCAGCTTATTCCTTTTCTTTTTCTCATTGTTTATAACGCTTATTTCACAGATGGGGGAAGACTGGAATGATAGTACACAGTCTAAGGAGCAAATTGAAGCTAGACAACAGCAAAGGCAAGAGGCAGCTATGAGAAGGGAAAGAGCATTGGCTTATGCATTTTCTCACCAGGTATTGTGTTTTACTTGCTCTTTTGGCTCCTAATTTGCAAACATCTAGAATTTGTTACACTGTCATCCTAGCAGTGTATTGAATTTCAGTGTTTAACTCTAAAAGCTAGAGTCATGAATCTGGTTCAGACTTCATACTAACTTGAATGACATTTTTCCTATCAGCAATCATGGAAGAACTCTTCAAAATCAGAGAATCAAACATTTATGGATCCAAATAATCCCCACTGGGGTTGGAGTTGGTTAGAGCGATGGATGGCAGCCCGGCCATGGGAGAGCCGAAGCATAATAGAAAACAATGACCGTGGCTCCGTTAAGAGTTTGGGTACTCGTTCCATGTCTACTATTGGTGAAATCAGCAGAGCTTATTCTCGAAGAGATCTTAGCAATGATAACAAGCCATCTCCAACACCCACAAAATCAAGCCGACCAGCCAGCCGCCAATCCCCTTCAACTCCACAGTCCAAGGCACCTTCTATTTCATCAGTTTCCAGTAGAATAAAACCGCCAAGCCCTAGGGGGAGTCAATGGGGAGGTGATGAGGACTCGAGGAGCATGCTTAGTGCCCAGTCGGATCGTTACAGAAGATATAGCATTGCAGGCTCATCAGTGAGAGACGATGAGAGCCTTGCAAGCTCACCATCATCAGTTCCAAGTTACATGGCACCAACACAGTCAACAAAGGCCAGGTCCCGATTGCCAAGTCCATTGGGATTAGACAAAAACGGGACACCAGAGAGGTTGGCAGGCTCAGCAAAGAAGCGGCTTTCATTCCCTGCCTCCCCAGCAGGGAGTAGGAGACATTCCGGTCCTCCAAAGGTGGATTTCACACCAGTTAAGGACATTAATATGCTCAAAGAAGAGAAACTGAGCAACGGCGGAGGCAGATAGTGCAGTTTGAAACAAATGAAATGAAAATCTGAGTTTAGATACAAGTCAGAAAACACACAAGAATGAATAAAAGATGCCCTCACGGTCTTTTTTTCTTTAGCAACTGCCTCTGCTAACAGCTGCAACAAAGAATGAATATTAGTGAATAATATGGGGAGTGTTAAATTGTTAATTACCACTTAATATCTTCTAGTTTCTTTGTGATAAATGTTTTTCTTCTCAACTTACTGTCTTACTTGTTAGGGTTGTTATTTAGGATTTGGGTTCTGGGGTGAGATTAGTTTATGATTTGTTTGTTTGTTTCTTGTCTTGTGGACAAAGATTCAATAACTGTAAGTTTTTTTTCCCTCTTTGATCAATCTTAGTTTCTGTTTTTTTGAAAATTTTGACTTCACAAGCGGGTTGTGGAGTTAACACATATCCAATTTTTTAATTAATTAAGTTTTAAATATTTCAATCTAATTCCTAGAGGACACATGTCACCCTTCAGGACCAACTTGTGTAGTTTGCTAAACTAAACTCCACCAATGGTGTATTGTATAATTTGCCTTTAAAAAAATACTACTATCACCCTAATAAGTGTCTTTTTTTCATTTACTAATAAATTACTTGAAAAGAATAAGTCTACAATTTTGATTGATATTATCACTACTAGACTAGATAGCAAGCAATTTATTCAGGCATTTTAAAAAAAAATCAAATACTAACAAACAAGCAATTCACTTGTAAAATTATTTTTACCATTTTTTTTGCCAGTTTCACTAGTTTGGTAAATAAGTAAAATAGAAAACAGAGAAAATTGTTTTATGACAAGGGCTGACGTGGCGAAACATCATTGGTTACGGTACATTAACTGAACCAAACACATATACACCTAAGAATTCCCAAACCTATGTTTCATTTCGGTGACGGAAGCTGAAGGACGAGCTTCGAAAGCCAAAGCAGCTCCAAAAATATATATTTTTCTTTTTAAAAAAAAAAAATTAAAGAAGAAATAAATAAAACTTCTCTACTATTTCTATAATATAAATTTTGAGTCTTGTTTTCCGAAGATTGGATTCGGAATCTAATAAATATGGTAAGTTCCTCAAACTCATAGTTTCCCTTTTCTCGGTTTCATTTCATTTTCATTTTTGTATTTATTTTCCCATTTTTCTGTTAATATATGTTCTTGGGAGAGCGAATTTTTTTGTTTGATTTTTTAGTCCATGTTTTGCAATTCGAATCTAAATGCTAGCCCTAGGGTTGGAGTTTGGAAATTCATTATTTTTTTTTAATGTTGGGAACTAATTTATACTATGGGTGCCTTTTAGCTTCATAAAATGGATTTAAAAAGGATAATTTTTTCAAAGGATATATAATAATAGTAGTATTAATCTAGTTTCTTGTTGAGAGCTGAGAATCTTTTAGAGCTTATATGCAGAAGTAGAGAAGTTATAAATGTTGTAAATTTGATGTGTTTTTTCAGTTCCAAGCATAAGGGTAGTATCCACCCAGTTAACTCAATTTATGCTCTGTTTTTTTGTTGGAGTTGAATCTTAGGATAATCATATCTTTGATCATAACTTATTAATAACTTTTTCGCCGAACTGCCGAAGAACTGAGTTGAAGTCTTAACAGTAGCATAGGCCTTGTTATAGCAAGTAAAATGCTTCTTCAGAAGCTTCTGGTGATATTGGCATTTGGTTGTTGAAGCTGAAGCCTAGGGTAAAGGAAGAGCCAAGGTTCTTCAACATTAGCTTATGTCTTAGAATACTTGGGGAAGTATATGTTTTCATTTTCCTTTCTATGTAATTAGGTTTGTTGTTTATTTGAATACAACTCAAGGTTTCTGTTATGGCTTTTAGTCAGTTCTATTGTGTGGTATGTTGGCTTTCAAAGAATCAATTAAAAGATGGATTTCAATTCGGTTAAGCTATGAAAAATTTCACAAGATGCTTAATATGGACAGCTTTGGTTAGTGAAAACTAGAGCCTATTGTTACATTATTGTTTATAGTTTGATTATATACATTAGAAAGCATGCATCAAACATATTTCTTAAGGCTCTTGAGAAGTAGCTGTTCTTTGCGATATGTAAAAGTATGCTGTTTTAGTGCAATGACAGAAATGTGCATTTTCATAATGCAGTTTATTGTTTACTAGAATGATTATGCTAACTAGTTGAACTCAAGTTTTTTAGCTGCAATTGAGAATTAGCTGTGCATCTTTTTTTATATGTTACAATAATCTTTAATTAATGAATTTCTAGATGTACATCAGGCTACACCATTTTTCGCTGGGCTTGCAGTTGCTGCAGCTGCTCTTGCTGGCAGATATGGAGTCCAAGCTTGGCAAGCATTTAAGGCTAGACCACCACAAGCTAGAATGCGCAAATTTTATGAGGGTGGTTTCCAACCTAAAATGACAAGAAGGGAAGCAGCACTAATTCTCGGTGTCAGGTAAGCATGATCGACATCATTATAAGTCATAAAGTAAGGAAACATATATTGGTGTACTAATATAACCAATGTGAGAGCCATATTGAGATTACAGATGCTTGAGCATACATGACCAGAACATTCATGAATTTAATCGTAGAATATCTAGCTTGTGGCGAGGTAAATAGAGACTTTTTTGTAATGCAAATTCCCAGATTTTGAGGATGACTCAGTTTTTGAGTGATAGGAAATTTGTTCTTTAAGGATCTTGAAGGTATTGCAGGACTGCTAGTTACTAACATTTCCAGCTGTGCTACTTATTATAATTACTAGAGCATATATGCTTGGTAGTGGAATGCTTCATATATTAGTGGTTTAATCATAAAACAATTGAACACCTCAAGTCCTTAATCCTTCCTGCCCTCTTACTACCTTGGCAATGCCAAGAGGCGACTTTGAACCTATGCTGTGTAGTTTAGACTTCAGAGGGACTAAAGAGTATATATTTTATGGATTCTCTACAAAGGAAGTAGAAGGATCATTTTGAGCTTTCAATATCAACTCTATTAGTGAAAATAAGAGAAAAAGGTTCTAGACTGAGAGAAACTTTAAATGTATTTTTCCTAGAATCAATTAATTTGATAGTGATTGCAAGCATACTTGAAGATACATGGCATCCAAATTTGTTAAGCCCAAGAAATGGTAAAGCATCAAAAGGCTTTTCCTAAAGTTTGCTATTGTTGCTTCAAAAATAGACTCCATTGGTTTTATAATGAATCAAGTTATTACCTATTGATAGTTCAGCTTTCTTGTGAGCGTACACCCTACATGTAGAGGAGTACGATGTAAAAAAGAAAAAAAGAAAAAGAAATTACTAATAGTAATGAATAAACTCCTTGGGCTCTTTGAACTATGTGATTAATGCTTCAGAATATGTATCTGATTGTTTATTGTGTAAACCATTATACTCTTCATGCATTCCTTTCTGTTCTGCATCATGTATACAGTTATAATTTTGTCTTATGTTCTAACAGGGAAGGTGCAACACCAGACAAGGTCAAGGAAGCACATAGGAAAGTAATGGTTGCAAACCATCCTGATGCAGGTGGTAGCCATTACCTTGCTTCGAAAATTAATGAAGCGAAAGATGTGATGCTTGGGAAATCAAAGGGCGGTGGATCTGCATTTTAAATCCTAAACAACCTTCGATTCTGCCATTCTTTTTACAATCTGCAAGAAGTAAACGCTTTTCATCGCCCTTCAGAAGTATCTTCTTTTGTAAGAAGGTTATGCTTGCCAATGAATTGCAGCTGTTTTTTGCCCCCAAAGCATAGATGTTGTAGCTCCGTTTCTTCAATGCTTTTGTATAAAGCAAGACTCCTAATAGTTAGTTAGTCACTGCTGAGACCTAGATGAGTTCAAACAACGAGTTTTAAAGATTTTCATTCATGAGTTTTGGTTGATTTTACTTGTTTAAAGGTTCTTTTCAAGACTGAGAACAATGAAATTGAACCCTGTCATGATTTTAGTAGACAAAAGAAACAATAATATAAAAGATGAAGATTATTGAGCTTAAAGTCATCATTATTCTTGTTTTCGTCGTACCCAGGATGTGATTGGAGTTATGCTATTGTTTTACTATAATTTCAGAATCAAGTAATATAAAATGCTTGAATGTTGTTAGCATCTTTATATTTAAATGGTTTTGTTGGAAACTCAATGCTTATCTACTGAGAAAAGGTGTTTGTGAAGATTACAGGAGTAGTAGGTTTTGAAGCAGTTGACTCCAATGGGACTTTGGGGACACTCCAAAGGATAATTGTTTAGGTATCTTTGGATACTTTGTTTGACTATTATTATTATTATTATTATTATTATTATTATTATTATTATTATTATTATTATCCATGCATTTAGCATATAATTAAATTAAGAATTGACATTTTTATTAAATTCCATATGTTATGCTTATCTCTTCCATTCTCCAAAAGCCATGTAGGAAATGACTAAGAATTGAGTAGCCAATTTGGGCTTGGCCAAGCACTTTTGATTAATAAATCAACTCATTTCTGCTTATTCTTCATTTTGACACCTTTAGGTTAAGTTATGATTTTTCTAATTATTAATTATATGATATATAAATATAACTATAAAAATAGTGTACATAGTAGGCATAGTAGTATTATTAATTTCATTGGTCTATATGATTAGTATTTGGCTTTTTCCTCTATTGTTTGTTAAGGAAAATTCTTCATAATTCACATGTTGTAAATATCCTTTATACAAGTCTTTTTCCTATGCTAGTACATAGTTGTTGAAAGCATTAATTAAATTCCAAACTTGAGAAAAATAATTAAGTTTAATAAAATCTTTTTTTGACTAAAGTTCACATATAAGAAAAAAGAAATACCATAACTTATTCAATTTGGAAGAGGTAAGAAAGTATCTGTATTTGTCTGACTTTTTCCCTTGTTTTTTCTTTTTAAATCAGCCATTGAGTCAAAACCAATTTTTTTCTAATTGTTGTAAAGGGATTTTTTTTAGTTTTTTTTTCTCAATTTCATTTTCTTCCTGGATTCTGTTTGTGAGCCTTGAAAATGAGAGAAATAAATAAAGAAAATATATTTTGAAAATGAAAGAACAATAAAAATTTCCTTTAAAAAAAGAAAAGCAAAACTCATATTTTTATTTAGAAAAAAATAGTAATAAAAAAAAATCGGACCCTTTAGAGGAATGGAAACGGAAAATAACGGACCGTCTCATGGTGCTTAAAAAGGGTACGTGGCAAAATCAGAGGCAAAAGGAAAAGCAAAATGTCAATTTCTCATTTGTCTTCCTAATTATAGCCACTTACACTATTTTATGGATCCAACATTTTCGTTTGTTTCCCACTTTTTGTTTTCTTTTTTTGTCTCACTCATTTGGTTTTTTCACAAAAAATAAAATAAAATATAGGCTACTTCTGAAAGTTAATTTATTTTTTTGGCCGAAGAAAATTAATTAATTTTTGTTGTCACAAAGAAAATTAGTTATTTTTTTGAGAAAGAAAATTAATTAATTAAATTATTAGTATTTTGAAGTAATTTATTTATTCTATATAAATATGATCTTTTGAAGATTTACATTTTAACATACACATCATTGAATTCAATATCTTTTAATTACCCCCTTGAAAAGTATATATGAAATAAAGGATTCATATTTCTTCCAAAAAAAAAAAGGCCTCAACTCTTGAGAATATATCATGTTTTGAAAAATTAACTGCAAACTTTGATATTAATTTAACATACACACCATTGAATTCAATATCTTTTAGTTACCCCCTTGAGAATATATGAAAATAAAGGATTCACATTTCTTCCCAAAAAAAAAAAGGATTCAACTCTTGAGAATATATCATGTTTTGAAAATTTAACTGCAAACTTTGATGTTAATTTAACATACACACCATTGAATTCAATATCTTTTAGTTACCCCCTTGAAAATATATGAAATAAAGGATTCACATTTCTTCCCAAAAAAAAAAGGATTCAACTCTTGAGAATATATCATGTTTTGAAAATTTAACTGCAAACTTTGATATTAATGTGTAATAATCATATTGTAAGTTACATTTCTTTATTATCCTTTTCCACCCAAACTATAAAGGTTTTGTTTTTTTCCCTTTTAATAGTTACTTAGTTTATTGTTTGGTACCTCAAAAAAAAAAGTTTATTGTTTGATATTGAATATTTCAACTTGTAAGGCTTAGCAGATTTATTCAACTATTAGAGTATGAAATGGAGAATGTTAAAAAAAATGTAATTGAGAAAATATACATTTAGTTTTCAATTAAAAGAAGTTAGCATGTAAAATGTTGAAGAATTTTTTTAGTTTAACTTTTTATGATTTTATTTATTTATTTATATTCTTATTAAAAACTTTATATAAACTAATCAATTTTAAGACAAAGTTTGAAAAGTTATTATCCAATAAATTCTTAATTATTACCATAATCCAAAAACTCCCCCCAAATGGATAAGACTTTTAAATTTTTATCCATTAAATGGATAATTCCATTTTAACATTTTATTTATTAAATATTAAATACTTGCTACTTACAAAAAGTTTTTTTTTAGATAACTTACTAAAAGTTTTTGAATTTACTGATTTACTTGTTAAAAAATTATTACTACAAAATTGAAAGCTTCCTAATAAAATCATATAATAATCACTAAAATCTAAATAATGTCCTACGAAGCCTTACGTCAGCCTTTTATCCACTCGTTCTTCTTTATCCAAAAATACAAATTTTATTTTTCATTTAATTTTTTCCCATATAAACATATAATATTAAAAACAAAAAATAAAAGGAAAAAATTATTAAAAAAAAAACCCAAGGCTTATTCTTGTTCTTCTTCTGCTTCCTGTTCCTTCCTTTGCCACCACCATATCTCTCGCTCTCTTAAAAAAAACTGTCTAAAAGAAAAGCTAATTTTAGCATTTCCTTTCTCTTTTCTTTCAAATCCCATTTTAATCCCTGAATTTCCACTTTCCTTTTCAAAAACATTCCTTTTGATTTCACTTGCTTGTTTTGTTACTTCAAAAAGAACTCAGAAGAACCCATTTTAAAGCTAATATTTTGGGTGAAAATGGAATCTTATTTCATAAATTAGACAAAAAATTATTACCCATTTGCTCTTTTTGTTGCATAGGGATAAGGCTAATTTGCTTTATAAAGCAGCTTCAGTTTCTTCAACAGATCCTCCTCCCAAGTAAAATTTTCTTTCGGTTCATTTACTGTAATTTTATTGGCTGAAGATTTAATTTTCCATCTGGGTTTTTTAGTTTTATTTTGTTTCTAATTATTAGTTTGTTGTTGAGGTTATGGTTCTAGCTTCGTCGGTTCCTTTTGGTTGGTGTAAAGAATTCTCTGAATCTTAAGAAAAGGGCAGTTTTTGAGTTTATGTTATAGGAAAGTGAGGGCTTTCTGCTTGTTTTGGGGTAATGGAATTGGTTTTTGATTCGACTTAAGTGGTAAAAGAAGCTCTTTTTAACCCTTGGTTGAATTGGTTGAAGATTTGTCTCGTCAATCTGGATTTTGATTTTTTATGTGTTGTATATGGTTATTGAATCTTGATAGAGCTGGAGAGAGATTTTGGGAGAGTTTGTATACAAGGATAAGGTGTTTTTGAGGTGTTAGGAGTAATGGTGTCTGGAAATGATCCTATTGAATCGACAATTTCGAATTCGATTCAATTTATAAAAGGAGCTTTTGTACCTCTTGAATTGGGCATCAAGAAAGCTGCTAAAGATCTTGAAAGTTGTTGGGGAGTTTCAAATGATAAAGAGAATAATGTTAAATTGATTGACCAATTGAATGGTAGAGATACGAATGGTAAGGTTCAAGTCTTTGGTGTGAAAAAGAGGACTAGTGGTAGTTTTGGTAGTGTTATTAATGATGGGCATTGCTGTGTTGGTAGTGAAGAGAGAAAAAAGGAGAAAGGGTTGTCTATTAAGGTTCCCATCAAGGCTTTTATGGGAATGTTTTCACCAGCGAATGGGCAGAACAATGAGAAGGTTGAGGTTGTTAGAAAAGGATTGAAAGATAAGGATGCTGATAGAGATGAAGGGTCTTGTGTAAACTGCTTGCAGTTTGCGGTGACATGGTCAGTGTTGGTTAATGGTTTTGTCCAGGCTATACCAGGCTCATTTAAGTCAGGGAGGAAACGACTTCATAAAATAGGCAATGAAGATAAAGGTTGTCCAAATGCATATAACCATGATATGAAATCGAAAGCTTCATTAAATTTTAAGCGTAGTGAGTCAAAGGCTCAGTTTATTGCAAAGAATGAGGATCTGGAACATAGTGATGGGAAGCATGCATCAGTGGAATTCCTTATAGGGTTTATATTTGATCAGTTGACTCAAAATCTTCAGAAGTTTGATCAACTTCTACAGGAAACTAACCAGAAGCATTGTGATTGTCCACCAACTACATCTCCTCCCTCTCAATTTGATCATTTAAAAGCAGTGAATAGTATATGGGAAGGCCGAAAGGCTGATGTCAATGGGTTCTTGGGAAATTTGAAGTTTGCTAGAGTGGGAGGCGTTCCATCAGGTATAGTTGGAGTTGCTTCTTCAGTGAATGAAGAGGGTGATGATGGTGTTAGTGCTGGTGGTAGGGAAGAAACAGTTGGTAATTCCCCACAGAAACTGGCCAGTGGGATACTCAGTATTCCTCTATCAAACGTGGAGCGTTTGAGATCCACATTATCCACTGTCTCACTGACAGAATTGATTGAGCTTCTACCACCATTGGGCCGTGCTTCCCAAGATCATCCTGACAAGAAGAAACTATTCTCTGTCCAGGATTTCTTCAGATACACAGAGTCTGAAGGTATGGTTTCTCAGGCAACTCAGCAAGCAATTTGTATTTTATGCATTAGGGTAGCATAATTCATCCTATAGTTTTATTGGATTCTGTAGTGTGTTTAGTGTTTACTTCTTCATGCCAACAAAGAGTAGGGACTGGTTAGTTTTGGTTCTGATTTCTAACATCTCCTTTCCCACTGTAGATTCATAGTAATTTTTGAATGTAGAATGACTAAGCTGATTATCTTTTTGACTTGCAATTGAAATAGTTCTTCTATTCATTGTTAGCCTTTACCGAATTTTATGCTAAATGAGTTCATTTCATTTGAATTTTCATAGAATTAGTTGGTAATGTATCATGGTGTAACTTGCTTAATCATAGTGCAGTATAGTGCTCATGCTTGGTGTGCTCGAAGTTTTACTCATGCATCAGTCTTTCAGGGAGGAGGTTCTTTGAAGAATTGGATAGAGATGGTGATGGCCAAGTAACTTTAGAAGATCTTGAAGTTGCTATGAGGAAGAGAAAATTGCCACGGAGATATGCTCGGGAATTCATGGGTCGAACTAGAAGTCATCTATTTTCAAAATCTTTTGGTTGGAAGCAGTTTTTGTCCTTGATGGAACAGAAGGAGCCAACCATTCTACGAGCTTATACTTCTCTCTGCTTAAGCAAGTCTGGGACCCTCCAAAAGAGTGAAATATTGGCATCACTTAAAAATGCGGGACTTCCAGCTAATGAAGACAATGCTGTCGCTATGATGCGGTTTTTGAATGCAGACACTGAAGAATCAATTTCATATGGGCACTTCCGCAATTTTATGCTTCTGTTACCTTCTGACCGACTACTTCAAGATGATCCTCGGTAAGATTACTTTTCCATTTGAAGAGTCCTATTTAAAATCTCAAGGTGAAGCACAAGCTCAAATTTAAAATCAGATGGGATTCTCATTAGTTTGGGCTGCATTGTTAGAAGTTCAAACTCTGTGTAGCATTTTGGCTACGTTATTTATATATGTAGGCTCAGTTTGTGAATTTTTTTATTACTGCAGTACTGTTCTGTGCTTCATCGTTTGGGTATCTTGGAAAGGTTGTTATTATTCCTAACTGATCAATGCATAGGTCAAGTATTGAGTTTCGGTGCCAAGCTATAAAAGGCTGTATAGATTCTGAATTTCTAGTAGAGCTTACCCTTCCCTCCCTTGTCTTTTGGCGTTGTTTTGCACATGTGCTCATTTTGCAAAAATTACTGGTAACTAACTGTTGATGTTAACTTCTTAATGTGTTACTCAGGAATATCTGGTTTGAATCTGCAACTGTCGTCGCCGTTGCACCACCTGTGGAAATACCTGCTGGAAGTGTTCTTAAATCTGCATTGGCAGGGGGACTATCATGTGCACTCTCCACATCCTTACTGCACCCAGTTGATACTATAAAGGCACGTTCTTCAGCTTAATGCTGTTTTTGCATGATAAAATTTGCCTCTTTGTGAGCATAGTAGAACCCATAATTGTCATATTTTCTGTTAAGGGCAGATCTGCGCTCTGCCATGTTAGTTTTTACTTGCCAATGGACTATGGAGAGCTAATGTGTATGGGACCTTGTAGGCCAAAAAGCTCTTCATAATACAATAGTTTTCTTTTAGGAACATAGTTTTACAGGCTTTCTTGCTGAACTTTTTCATGGGTCTGCTCACCTTGTGCTATGCCCCCACCTCCCCCTCCCCAACTGCCCCCCACTTTTTTTTTTTCTTCCAAAGATCTTGTGATGTCAATAGTTGTTCATGATTTCTTTTTGTTCTCCCTTTATTTGTTTTATCAGACTCGGGTGCAAGCATCAACCCTGACCTTCCCAGAAATTATTTCAAAGCTTCCACAAATTGGAGTGCGGGGGCTATATAGGGGTTCAATCCCTGCAATTCTTGGACAGTTTTCAAGGTTTTTATATATATACTTTCTTATTTTATTTTATTTTTTCGATTTTGATTTTACTTTCATTTGTTTATTTATCTGATTGGTTTTCTTGCAGCCATGGCTTGCGAACAGGAATATTTGAAGCAAGTAAACTTTTATTGATAAATGTTGCTCCAAACCTGCCAGAGTTACAGGTACAATTCATGACTGAATTTTTCTTGCTTCATCGTGACAGAATGCTCTATGTTTTCTTAATTTTCCTTATAGGAATGTCTTGCATGTTCTAACTTTCTTGCAAGTTCCATCTATGTCACTATTTTATATTGTTTAATCTTTATGTGCTCACGAAGTCTACCAATTGTTCTTTTGCTGTGAGTGTATCCACATTTTCTTTTGGTGGTTGTGTCTCTCTTTGCTTGCTGCAGCAGAAGGAACTGTTCTTTGAGCATTCAAGTTTCCAATTCCAGAAAGGAATGATTCAAATTATACTTGTCTGGTGATAATTGATAGTGATTTGCAATGCTGTGTTATTATGCTATGTAGGTTCAATCCATAGCATCATTTTGTAGCACATTTTTGGGAACAGCAGTGCGGATTCCATGTGAGGTACTAAAGCAGCGTCTGCAAGCTGGTCTTTTTGACAATGTCGGAGAAGCTCTTGTAGCTACTTGGCACCAGGATGGTCTGAAGGGTTTTTTCCGTGGAACTGGGGCCACTCTTTGTCGTGAGGTGCCATTCTACGTTGCTGGGATGGGCCTTTATGCTGAATCCAAAAAGGTATTGATATTTGTCTTGACATTGACTTTTTATATTTGTCTTGTATGTTTGCTTGCACAGTCAAAGGCACTTAAGGCACCAGAACTTGTTTGTATCCCCCGAGGCAGTTAATGCTTAAAAAATGCATCACTTAATAAAATATTTTTCTTGTAAATATAAAATTCTGTGAAAAAACCAATATATGCCTAATAAAGTACAGCTTTAATGATCTAGTTGGTTATAACTATATAAGATTTGTATAGGGGCTTTATAGAATAACTCTTATCTCTAACAGAAATCTCTCTCTAGTATTTACTTATTTTTTATTTGTTATTCTTGTAAAAGGAAAATGCAATTATTTTTTATCCACAATAAAGTTAATGATTTTTTCCCTTTAAAAAAATGATGAAAACAAAAAGACATTCAAGTATGGTTTAAACTACTTTTTGTTCTGAACTTGATCGGTATCCCTTGTAATTGCTTAACTGAAATCAATTATGAGTGGAATAATTTACTATTTTACATGCATGCTTGATTGAAATCATGATTACACATACACCATTATGACAAGCTTGGGCTCCTTTGTACACTGCTTTGGTGCTGACAGTGTCATGCTAGGAAACGGTAATGTTGGTCAAAGGTCACATTTTCACCGAAAATATTCCTAGAAAGTTGATTTGGTCTGCACTGGAGTCGTCTGTAGATTTAACTATGAAATAGTGACAAGCTCTTCATCCTCAAAATGCGTTTGATTGTTTTATATACTCTGAAAGTGTTTATCTAAAAGGAAATTAATTTTATCTGTCTATTAACTCCCAACTTTTTTAGGGGAAATAACATGGTGTAAAGTTATCATAATAATTCTCATTTTTTTTTCCCTTAAATGAATATAACTAAGAAGTATAATTTGGGTTCTGCATGGTGTTTTTAGCTTGCCCAGCACCTTTTGAGACGGGAACTAGAACCATGGGAAACAATTGTAGTTGGAGCTTTATCTGGAGGGTTAGCTGCTGTTGTGACTACACCTTTTGATGTTATGAAAACTAGAATGATGACTGCTCCAGGGGGTCGACCTATATCAATGTCGATGGTAGCATTTTCTATACTGCGCCATGAGGGACCTCTTGGTTTGTTTAAAGGGGCAGTACCCAGGTTTTTCTGGATTGCTCCCTTGGGTGCCATGAACTTTGCAGGCTACGAGTTGGCTCGGAAGGCTATGGTCAAAAATGAAGAAATGGCTATGGATCCAGCCTCCCAAAAGAAATAGGTTACTTCTGGGTAGAATGAAGTCCTTCCAAGAAAGAGCAAATCTAATATGGCCAGTTTTTGTTAGCGGTCAAAGCAATTGGATGCTGCTGGAAATTTTGTGCCTTCTTCCCCTTAACAAATACCAGCAAGTACTTCAAATTTCATTTGTCGACAATGCCAACGTTTTTTTTGTTTTCTTTTTGCTTTAACATTGTAATTTTGTTGCATTTTACAACATTCTATAACCTGTGACTTATTTTGAACCATATTTGGTCTGCCAGGGAGTTGTGGGTCAGATATGTTGATCAGCTCTTGGGTTAAATTTTGTATCTTGAATCCATTTTTCATATTCAGTGTACATTCTATGTGCAGTAAAAGCTCTTTCTTTCAAAATTTCATTCTTGTACATTGAGAGGTAGTTTAGTAAATCTTTCTCCCACTTTATTAATCAGAATTTCCAATATATACTTATACTTTGCCAATGGAAAATTCAAAGACATCAGTATGCATCAGAATCATCTCTTGATTGTCTAATGGCAGAAGCTCCCTACTGGTGATTCAAGACTGTTGTCAATGAATCTTTTGCAGAAGTATATGGTTCAAGATAATCAAATTTAAAATCGATTTCTCTGTTAAATGGAAACTGGATAAATCAGATGAAAAGAATTTTCCCTTAAAAACATGGATGCAGAATTGCAGATGCCACTTCAATGAAGCATGTCTTATATATATCCACTTTTTGTTCTCAAGTTAGTGGATAAATCTGTTTCTCTACACAGAAAACCCAATTATTATTGAAACTCAATCTTCCCAACCCAGAGCAACCAAATTACAAAAAAGGGTTTGGTAATTGTCACTAGGGTAGAACAACAGATGAAACAAGACAACTCAGAAATTCTTGCAAAGGCTGTTAAAGCTTGGCTCTTAAATCAGCATAGATATCAATAGCCCCAGTAGTCATTCCGGATTTCATCATCAAACTTCTTTTTCAGCTCTGGATGTTTCTCGAAGTACTCATCTGCTGTCATGGTGCTAATCTTTTTCTGTTCAAATAAAGAAAAATAACATGAATTAACAACATTTGCGATTAGATGAAAGGAAGAATATCATTTCGGTGCTCCTTCTTATTACCTTCAGCTCCTGAACCTCAGCAATCTCTTTCTCCAATCGCTCAGATTCTTTAAAGGATTTCTCCTCTGCTTCTTTGAATTCAACCAACTATTAACCCACAAATAAATTGCATATCAGATTAAAAGAACCTGTGATGATTTAAAAGAGACTCAAATATCCTGTTCTCACCAATTCATCAAATTTTGGTTTGTATTTAGGAGTGACTGTGTCAACAAACTTGGGGACTTCGATGCCTGCAAAAGAAGCATAAAAACGTGTTAAGATGAAACAAAAATGTGCACTAAACCCAAAAAGGTGCACTTAAAATGATTACAGGTGCTGACAATCATGGCCAAGTGAGAATCCAGTTATACAAGCCACTATCAATGCAAAGAAAGCATATAAATGAAGAAGCTCGACACCAATATGCCAAGAAAATGTGCCTTATCCAACATGGTTCATTGCCAGCCAGAAGGAATAAAAACTGGAATAGTTGGGTGGCGTTTTCTTGTCACAAAAATTGGATGTTAATGTTGAACCTCGTTCTCCATTAAACATCCAAAGTATGGGAACCTTCTGAAGGATCTTACCACCATGATATCATTAAGGAATGACACCTTAAGGCATGAATCTAAAACTGTTAAGTTAATACTAGCAAAATTCAAGCGAATTGCATTGATATACAATATTAAGAATTGTAGGAGCAAATAATATAGCAATTAATTAATACAATATCCTTTATTGATAAGTGATTTCCATCTTAACTTTAGGATCAAATAGGTTGCATGGAACTGGTCTAAGAAAGATCAAAGATAACAGAAGATGAAGAATTGCTGATGGCAATAACTTCCATCCTTCACTAATTTTCCCCCAACCAGCACAATGAATAATTGAGAAGTAACTAGTCAAGGTGGCTATCATCATCTGACTTGGAAATTGTCACCTCATATCAAGAAGGTGAAATTGAAACAAAAAAAATGTTATTGCAACTACAAACCTAGGAAGCTGAAACCATGTGAAGTACATAAAACACAAGGCAGCTAAACCATTTATGCTTCTAGAAAGCTGGAACTTATCTCAGCATGAACATTTACAGGGCAACTGAAAAATAGTACAGAAAGTAAATCAACCAAGGCAACCACTCAAATAACTTACTTTCATAAGCCTCTTTGTACATATCCACCAAGCGAGAGCCAATATTTTTTCTATAGTAATCCCAGTTAATGGGCTCAGGTTCCTGCTCAAGAGTAAACTAGATTACTACCAAAGTATCAAAGTTATTCAGAAAGTAAATACTAACCAGCATCAAATCACCACTATCAAACTTACACTTTCATGATACAAAAACAAAACTCAATTTGCCTCATTTTTCCTGATTTCTGTCTTTTAGCATCACATTTAACACCCATTCAGAAGGTGATATGTTATATAAGCGCCAGTACAATAATGAAACCTTTGATTTAGTTCAAAAACCTTAACTGGCAAAGCAGCTAAATCCAGCCCTTGTTTCAGTCAGTTCCTTATACATGCAACATGTTCGCATCTGCCTGTAGTGTTAATCTGAAATTAAGTCCTTTTAATATCCTAAATCAAATATGCACCTAAATTCCTAAAGTTCACAATTTAACATCAGAACAGATATCTACCACTTCTACTTGAAAATGATTAAAACTACACATTTCTACTTTTCCAATATGGAAAGAAGAAGAAGAAGAAGAAGAAGAAGAAAATAACTTGAATGCTTTTTCGAATCATTAATATATAAAACAATATACCCTCAAAGTAACTTTATTTCGGCTTCTTGGCATAAATTAATTTACTTCAATTCCTTATTTCAACCCAGTTCAATAAAATGATTAGATTAACAGAATAAAATGCAAAATTACAATAATCAGATTCCCAATGTTGCTATAGAGTCTCTTCCCTCTTTTGTCTAATAATACAAAAATTCAAAAATTCCTCTAAAAACTTAAAAATGTATTCCAAAATTCAAATCTTGAACAACAAATTCAACAGTAATATTTCTTTCAATCAAACGAAAATTTCAAAAATCACCATCAACAAATCACAACTCTAGAGATCTAATCAAAAGGTTAACCCAAAAATTCAATTAAAAAAAGATCTAGAGATAAGATAATAGAGAAAAGCCCTAACCTGGCTGAATTTGGTCTGCAAAGTGGTGTTAACTTCATCGAAAGCGCGACGAAGAGTGGCGAACTCTTTGCGAGCCTCTTCGGAGACCAAAAGCTTAGCCATCCCATCCCAATCTATGTTCTTACCTGCTTTGAAAGCCACATCCACTACTTTCTTTCCTTGTCCGCTCATTTTCTCGCACTTTCTCGCTTCCCAAACACAAAATTTCTCTGCTTGTTTTTCAACTTCAGGTGGATGAGGGCTACTACTTCTGCTTAGGGAAATGATAGTCTTAAAGAGGAATTCCCCTTGTTGATTATGGGCAAAATGGGAAATTCATAATTTCTATTGGGCGGGTTGGATCCATTCGGGCTTTTGGGTTTAGAAAAAGAAACCTAGGGCCAGTTCATTACAAATTGGAAGTCTTGGGCCCATGATTATTATAACAAAACCCAATTTTAATTTTGGGCTTTTTTTTTCTTTATATTTGTGTGCTTTAATGTTGGAAAACCTAACCGATCGTCGGAAAGTGACTAAAGGTTCAAATAAGGGCTTCAACTTTTCAAATAACCTCAAATAAGTGCTCCAAAACACAATTTCAACAAATTAAAGTACATATTGACATATTGTGTAAGATTTTAATTAATACTAGTGTGTGAGATGTATATAAATTAAAAAGCACAGAAAAATTTTATATCATACTACGTTTATTGAATTTATTTGGGTTAATAGGTTTTGATTTTTAACTTTATAATAACATCATTTTTCTATCAAAATTGATGTGTAGGCATGACAAGCAATATTGGTTTTCATCTAAGAAGAACCTAATTTGTAAAAATTTACTTAGTATATCTTTTAATTTGTTGAAATTGTATTTTGGGGTCCTTATTTGAGCTTATTATGAAAGTTCGGGCCCTAAATTGAGATTACAACCCCAGAAAGTGTATTTGCTTCAAGGAGTTCAACCAACGACTAAAAACTTGTGGAGAAATTTAGATTGTATACGAGCATATCCGGTACGCGATCAAGATATATAATCCTTATAACGAGTAAGATTCAAATTCTCTTCCTTTCCTTGAAATGGAAAACACATACATTTTGGAGCGCTTTTACTTCTTCTTCTAATTCAGTCTCAATGAAAAAAAATTGCATGTTAAGGTCAATAGGTTGTGTTAAAACTTAAAAGGGTGATTATATGATACACCGGCAATGTAAATTTTGGATTCCACAAGCGGATTGTGGAGTTGACACATGTCCATTTTTTGAATTATTTAAGTTTTAAATATTTCAATCTAATCCCGTTTGTGTAGTCTGCTAAACTCCACTGACGGTGTATTGTATAATTTGCAAAACTTAAAACATGTGTTATTGACTTGCATGGGTTGCAAATTTAACCATTTGCCAACAACCGTATAGCTTATTAGTGTAGTTTTAAACTCGTGTAGTTCCATAATAAAGGTTCAAACTTAACAATCTCAAAATATACTATTCTAAAAAGGAAATATGTGTTAAGTTTTAATATACCATTTTGTCAAATTGAACACTTTTTTTTGTCTAATAATTTTAGCACTATATATGGCATTATCTATTACTTACATAATATAGAATTAATAATACTTTAACAATCATTAAGTTTTGAAATATTTATATAGGTAGCGACATAAAGTCGCCAATACTAGCAAGCAAATATGATCAAAATTGAGTCAAAGAAAGAGGTTGTGGAAGATACCTAGAAAGTTGGAACTCAAGTGTTCAAATTGGTGTAATTTTGCATAGATCTTGTTTTATAGAAAAAAAAAATATTTCTAGCAAATATAGAGTATCAAAGGATATTTCTAGCACCCCTTCTACTTCTACATATTCTATAGGTTCTCCAAACCAATTAGACCATGCCCGAAGTGATGAAAACGAGATCATGCTTCGGCTAAAATTAGTACTGATATTTTTTTTTGAATAACAAAAAAAAAGTCGATAATTTTATTACGAAATAAGCATCGTAAAATGCAAGTTACATAACAGAACAAAACATATAAGAACAAAGCCAACCAAAGCATAAATAAAAGCAAACATCAAACAAGTGAGACCAACTAGCATCTGGCACAAATATACTCTCATCAATGATTACTTGTTGCAATATTTTCATCTCTAGGCAGTGGATTCCTCTTCCAGCGGTTCAATCCAATTCATGTCAGCTCTCCCAATTTCAAAGAAAATAACATTAAAAAACACCACCAAGAAGCCAAGGAATGAAAACTTCTCCTTGAAATCCATTAGCACGTTCACACATCTGAAGCTATAAATCCTCAAAAAACTAACATAAGTGATAAGCCATCAGGCATATGGTCTGGTGGTAGAGTACTGGACTTTTAGTTCCAGCCTACTCAGACCATAAGGTCTTGGGTTCAAATCTCACGGAATGTGAGTTTGTTTGTTTATTTGTTTATTTGCTAGGTAGGTAGTTTATGTTTGGGTATAGAGATTTATTAACATTGTAATTAGATGGGGAAGAGGTTTGTTGGCTCATAGATTAACGTTTCGGTAATGTAGCTAATCATGTAGCGATGTACGGGTATTCATGTGCGTTTGTAATCCCAATTTCTTCAAGAAATGAAAATGATTCTTATCTAAAAAAAAGTTATTGTTATGATCACTTAGAACAATTTTATTTATAATGTGACCTAATTATTAATTAGAATGGTTATAAAAGATCTTTAAAAAAATGAATATGGTGATAAAATTTTTTTTAGGAATATCATTAAATAAGAGTGTTTTTTTTTTTAAAATCTATTGTCGGTAAGTTTTAGGTTTGATGACCATCTTAAAATTGTGTTAGGTGTGATTTATAATTTTATATATGTGTGTTACTGTGTTACTATACATTTTTAGAGCTATATATATACCTATTAAGCTAGAGTACTTCTAGAGCATCATTTTTCCAAGAAAAACAAAATGTATGTAATGGATCACGTACGTCTTTGTCCTCTTAGTCATCAAAACAGGGAATGAAATAATTTAAATTCTTGTGCATGAAACACACACATAAAAGAGTTGACTAATAATCTTTTGAATGTTCCCTATGCTGCAGGCTGTAGTATATGAAATTTAAAGGAGAAAATTTGTTATCGCTAGAAGAACTCATGTTTTGAAAATTTGTCATCAAAAAGTTTATATATATAAATAAACATGTTTCATATATATATAGTGTATTATATTACTTGTATAAAACATTAATCATCATAGAATTAATTAAATACATTAAAACAAAGTTAAGGCGATCATTATTATTTAACATGTTCAGTATTCTACAAAATTGTTATGTTAATGAACCTCAACGTACAGTGGTGTAGCTAGAAAATTTTTTTCCGACTCAAAAAGCAATACATTTTTTTTGTTTTTTTGTTTTTTTTTTGTAAAAATACATTTTTTTTGTTTTATTTCATGGTTTTTTTTTTGAGAACCATTTTATTTCATGGTTTATTATTCATTAATTATGTGATATATTGACCCTAGATTATATATGTTATGCAAATATATTGATTAATCAATTTTCAAATTTTTAATGGAGCATTGTTTAAACATCTTTTTTAATTAACCAATATCCTAAATTTTACATCTAATGGGATGAATTTATAATTTTTTCTCATTCGATTTTTCGATTTCATTTTTGCATTTTGTACAATTATAAGTTTTATGACTTGAACTTAAGTCTTATTCCACGTTACTAGAAGAGTTAGGCCATTGCTCATATTAATTTTTCTCCTTTTCTTTCCCCATATGATTTAACAGAAAAATCTTATCTTCCGATCTATATTTATTAATTAGTTGAGTCATGGAATTATGGCCTTTGTTCATATTCTTTTTTCCCCCACTTTTAAAAGGTTTCATGACTCGAACTTAAGATTGTGACATTACTCAAATCATACTCTATTTAATTTTCTAGTTGAGTCAAGTCTATAAGTGACTTATCGATGTTCATATTCCTATTTCCAAACGTGCTTGCATTGATAATAATGGTTAGTAATTAAATTGTTTATCAACATCATGGAGTATTGATAAAGCTCAAAGTTTAATATACAAAACAACGTCGTATCTCATAAGATTGAAGTGTGTACAATTCGGTGACATTTTGTAGTATAAAATTACCTATTTTGGTTAATGAAAACAAATACTACTGAAATTTAGTTCATAAATATATAGTCACAAAGTATAATAATAATAAAATTGATCACAGAATATATATCTCACCAAAAAAAAAAAAAAGGATCACGCAATATTGTAGGTCTTAATTATTCATTTTGGTAAAAAAAACTTGCATTTTTCATACGGAAAATCAACATTCATGTAGTACTTAGGCATATATATGCACATGAATGTCAAAATCAATCTAAAGGAAAATTGGTCTATAGTCTATATAGTTATAAGAAATTTATACTTGTTGGAACTTGTCTTTGCATATGTACCCAAAAAAAGAGAAGAAAAGAAAAGAATAGACATGAAGTTGCTAAGAAAAATTAAAGTAAACCCAACTTAAAAGAGACTATGTGCTTGACTCTTGGATTAATAAATTAAATTTAAATTTGTCGACCGATAGACAAAAAGAAAGACTCCTTTATTCATACAAACTTATCGGTTAATATGAAACTAGATGTGCTTGTTTGACGGAGCTCGCATATATACAAACAAGAGTACAAGAGACTCATTTAACAATCAATTCAATTTACTGCCAAAAAAAAAAACCAATTTAATATAGTATAGATCTAACATGATATTACATATAACAACAATTACGTGATTTATTGGTACTATAAAGCGTTGGATTCTTAATTTTAACATACCTGTATCGATCGAAATATTTTCTTATTATAAGATTTCATACAGATAATAATTTTGGTTTACATGATCTAAAATAATTAGATCCGGACTATCATGTCTAAATAATATTTTGAAATGAAAATCAATATCTTAAATAATGAAATTATTTACATCCAAATTGTTAGCTCAACTGGGAGGTGTATCGTGCCTGGATCCTGAGGTCCTGAATTCAAGTCTCACGGAATGTGAGTTTAGTTTGTAATTTGTGTATTTGGTAGATAGATGGTTTATTTATAGTAGTTTCTAAGTTTGAGTTGATTTCTCATTTAG
Source organism: Corchorus capsularis (assembly GCA_001974805.1). Classification (NCBI taxonomy): domain Eukaryota; kingdom Viridiplantae; phylum Streptophyta; class Magnoliopsida; order Malvales; family Malvaceae; genus Corchorus; species Corchorus capsularis. The sequence continues at coordinate 41,112 of AWWV01011567.1, forward strand.
ATGTTTGGACATATATATAGAGATATATTCTGATTGTAATGAAATTTCACAAGTACACACTAAAAAAATGAATTTTAGATTCGAATCATTAATATATCAACCCATTTATTTTAAGGGACAATATTTTACAGCCGTCAAAGAATATATGTTCATGGTCAAATAATGTTTCAAGGAGTTCACACGTTAAAGTGTTGGTTCATATATAAACCGTTGTCGACACAAGGGAATTGATCAATAAATTAAAGTACCTTTGCAAATAATAATAATAATAATAATAATAATAATAATAATAATAATAATATAAGTTCCCATGAACAAATGATCATTATTAATTATATATATATAGATAGAATGTATCAGACCGAAGTCAAATACTGAAAATCAAGGGAAAATGACAAAGAAACATGTACAATTTTTTCTTAAGCAACCCAAAAGAATTGTAAACAAAGTTTTTTTCTTATTTGTAACAATTCCATGCATTAAAGTAAGTTAACCTTTTCTTGTTAGACTTATTACTACTCACTAGACTAAAAGATATGAGAACAAAACATTTTTCCAAATGTGGTTATCTAGAAAAAGAAAATTTTCTAACTTAAAAGCATGTTAAACATCGTAAGTTTGGGTCAATGGAGGTATTAGAGCATAATTAATCTTTTTTTCTCAATATCAATAAGGAAAAAAAAACCTTGGACCTTATAACATCCATATATACCTAGATTTGCTTGCATATATATATATATATATATATATATATATATATTACTCCAATTGGTGAATATGAATATATTAAAGATTGATACAATGAAGTCAAATTAACATTATTGTTATACTTTGTCCCACTGTATTAATTTTCAGAGCTGAACAGGTTTGGTGCAATTTATTGCTTATCATCAGAGTTAAAATTTTTGAGGCATTTTTTGTTCAAACTTGTTCAAGATAAGTATAGTTTTTATAGTAGAACTTGGTACTTGAAGCAATAAATATTGATGAATCAATATATACTAGTTGAAATCTTAACTGTTCTATAGTGTGATCATTTTTGTGGCCCATTTCTCTTAAATGAGAGTAAGATTTTTTGTTCTGGAATTCGTTTGTGAGAACAAATCACAAGTTAATTATAGCCTAAAGTTTGTATACATTAATGTGTTTCTATTTATATAATGTGAATATGCTAAAATTCTTATAAATTAATGAGCCCCAAATTTATTTTTCTCATTTAATATTGGTTTAGTAATTAATTTTGGGTTGTTATATGGCACCTAACACAATCAATTTCATGTTGAAATGGATGAGAAAAGGGCTTCAAAGATGAAGGCTTTGAAATTATGCTATAAAATATGAATGCATTTGTAAGAGATTGTGGCTATATATATCCACATAGAGCTATAGCTAGTTGGTCCTTAATTAATAAAAATATGATTAAAATTTGTTTAGAAAGAATAGTAAAATTATTATAATAATCACTAGCTAGCTAGCCTTGATCCTTTCTCATTGGACCAAAGAAATGATTTATTGACATCTTATGAGCATAATTAACTAATTTTGTCTAGTCTTTTTGACTAAAGTGCAACTAATTAAGCGCCACCTTTGCAAGACTTATAAATATTATACTACAACTTAAGAAAGGAACTTAAAGAGCATTTTTCAACACGTACGAATTTTTTGTACTTAGGTAATTGATAATAACTTTTCAATTAATAGGCATTACCAATTTGATGAAAAAAGGACAAAACATCTTACCAAAAAAATTGGAGAATTTCCATCATACAAATTGGAGGGTATATACGCAAATAGCCGGTTTTTTCTCTCGACGCGTATATATATCAACATTGAATCAAATGCTCGAATCTAAATTTAAACAAGTACAAGATCAAAGCGCAAAAAGTATTACTATATTGTTGAAAAATAAAATATGGCATAGAAAAATTACATATGATTGCTTTGGAAATTAAACGAAAATTTTAACAATATAAGTCAACATTTTAGGGTAAGCAATGACGAAAATTTGAACCCTTGGAGGTTGGAGCTGTCGAGCTTCACCCATTAATAAGGTTTTGGTGACCACTAACGGGAAAATTCTTGGGTCTAAATGACTCAAATCAAACCGATCGACGGTTTTCTTACGGTATATTTTAATTATTTTCTCATTGAAAACTAGTCTTTGAGAATATTGTATTAAAGAAATTAAGAAACATTTGAAACCATGCATTTCGAGATCAATCAAAAATGCCCTTCCAAGACTGTTTATTATAATAGATTCTATTTTCCTTTTCGTCACGCATGGGGTCCCTTAGAATTTCACATTTCCATACATAATAATGTAATTAATACCATGGAAAGATGATCAATTTTTTAGACACATTTCTCATTTGTTGGGGATTTATCTTAAACTTCAAGTTCGAAAATGACTATTCTAAAATCAACAAGACCGAGAAATATTCTTGATTGAGCCGAATAAAAATGTTGTTTTGTCTAAGGACAAAGGTTCGAGTCCTGGTGCACAATCATAAAAAAAATGTTGTTTCAACATGAGTGGTCACAAGACGTTTTATTAGCAATTTTTGTATCAATTAGGAAGGTAAATTATGAGATCTGAACTGAAATAAATGTAATCAAACGTTTAATAATTAGCGATTTTTTGATTTTCCCCTAAAAAAAAGACTTTTTTTTTTCTTGAGTGGTTTGTAATTTAAGATTTGACCTTAGATTTCACTGTCAAATTTAGTACAAGCAATGAATGCATGAATGGGTTATCAAAATTTTCTTTGCAATGGAATTTTTTTGTTTGGCCTCAATTAAAAAGGTTTTTTGTCTCGACGTAAATAGTCATACATAAGAAAGGGAAAAAAAACTTTAATTTTCTGAGGTTAAATTGAGTTGGTTTGTAATTTAATATTTGACCTTAGGAATTTCATGATTGTAAATTGATATAGATGTGATTTATGTGGGGGGCCACGAGGGCACATCTTTGTCAAAGGGATCAAAGCAAATTATTACAATTTATTATTAGTATTATTTCTTTTAGCCTCTAATGTCAAAAAAAAAAAGTTAAAATTAAAAGAAAAGAAGAGTAGTGTAAATGCCTTCTCCTTCCTTTTTAGGGCTACAAAATCAACCAGACATGTCGGGCCGCACGTGATATGATGAAAGTGTAATGCAGCAATAAAGAGCTAAGAGCTCAATACGCGTTTCTTTGCTTTTTATTTTTCTTTTTTATTCTTTTTCATATATAACATCTTATTATATTGTCGGATTTTGAAACTTTATAATGGTTTCAAGTGAAAAGAATTTGATATATACGTCAAGGAAAAGGAGTTTGATATATACCTCTTTAAATCAAAATTTCTGGTTCAAATCTTTATGAATCCACAAAAATAAATGTTTGGAGAAAAACCCTAAAAAAGGTATAAATATATAGAATTAAATTTATAGTTATGTACTTATAGTAAGATATATCATATAAAATCATTTTTATAGTATATGATTTTAATGTATAAAGAGTTTTTCACAACAACAAAAAAAAGTATAAAGAGTTTCTTTATAATTACTATACTATATTAAAAAAAAGTATTATTCACTTTCTTTCCAAATAAAATATGGATTAGAGACTAGAGTTCTAAATTTGTAACATAAAAATAATTCTTAATTATTACATGAATCTCACAACTTCATCTTTTTTGGCCAGAAACAAAGAGACAAAAACTTCATAAATCACATACATAAATTGATCCCTTAACACTTGGTACTTCGACTTGGTCAACGTGTGAAAGACTTAGGGTCAAGAATATATGTATCTTGTAAGATGGTTTAAATACGTGAAAATCATTTTTTGATAATGTTCTTTATAAAGATTAAAGAGTGTGTTTGTATCACCCATAAAAATTAGAGACTGTTTTCACCAAAAAAATAAAATAAAATTAGAGACTGTTTTGACTCTTGGGTCAATGGTTGAAAACCTCCCTTCTCTTTTTAAATGAAAAAAGGAAACAAATTATAGTATATACTTGTACACACAATAATTTTAAAAAAGATAGTTATATTAATTAGTACAAAAAAATAGTTATATTTGTTTTCATTTTCAATATATATAATATAACATAAAATTATTATTTTAAATTTGAAATTAAATTAAAAGTTATATATGTGGTTCTTTGGTTGTGAAATAATATCCATTGAATGATTGTGAATTTCACTTCCTTGACTTGCAAAGCAGTAAATTCTAGCAATCCCTACTTAATTTAAGGCTTAAACGTGCATATACAACAAGAAGTCAGTAGCCATCGGGCATTTGACCTGGTGGTAGAGTGTTGAACTCTTAGTTCCAGTATATCTGGACCATAAGGTCCTGGGTTCTACTCTCACGGAATGTGAGTTTCATTTGTAATTTATTTATTTGTATATTTAGTATGTTGGTAGTTATAGATGAAATTGAAGATTTGACAATACTAATGTACGTTTCAATTTGTAAATAGGGCAGTAAAGTGCTAATGTAAAAAAAAAAAAAGGAAGAAGTCAGTAAAGTGTTTTTTAGAAAAAGGAAAAAAAAAGAAAGAAGAAGAGTAAAACTTTGTCATGGAGACTACCAAGTACAAAACCTAAGTACATTGTGAGTACTGTTTTATGTTATTTGAATTTATATACAATATATTTCATATAGTATCTCTAATTATATATAGCTCAATTTAGATTTAGTTCAGATTTCAAATTCAAGTTTATTTACATAGGCATTTCAAGGGGAAAAAAAAGGGAATAGAGCACATAATAAATCTCATGATAATCTTTGTAGGATGATAAAGCCAAAGTTAGTTAAGAAAGATGAGAGCTAGCTAGTTTGACAAGTAATTGATCAGAAAAAAAAACTAAGATAAAATTAGGTAACCAAAGTTGCTTTTAATTCAAAAATTAGTAGACTTAGGGAAAAAGACACTCATGCTCATACATGTTCTTACTTTCCTTCCCTTCCTTTTTGTATCCACTATCATTCTTTAACCTAAATTCTTTTCTTTTCCTTCCATTAATGTAAGATTACAAACTAAATTAATTATAAATTATATAAATTAAACAATCCCTTTCCTCAATCTCAAATCTTTTTTTTTTTCTTCCAAAGGTTCCCTTTGGTCAACAAGACTAATTAAAAAAGCATTAGGGACACATGCATATCTACCATAACTAATAATGATTACTTTATTGAAAATTCTCTCTAAAACTATATCTTTCTTCTTCTCCTTCCCCTTTTGCCTTCTTAATATCTAATTTTCTGACTAATACTTTTGGACTTCATGTCCAAAGAGGCTCCCAAGCTGAAGCAAGATTTGTGTCATCTATAAAACATGTTGTATCCATGTTGTAAGGTTGCTGCTGATGAGAAGAATTTGGTAATTCTTTAGACTGTGTCATTTCCATGCAAATCAAAGCTAGCAAATTGGCTTGTTGGCATTGCATGGTTACAAGTTCAGCTTGTGTCTTAGCCAGTTGTGCTTGGAGGTCACTCACTTGCTTCTGAAGCTGGCAGATTGCTCCGGCGCAACCGTATACCGGGTCCCGGATCCGGGCACTGGCCTCATACACCATGCTGCTAACTGCATCTGCTCTTTGAGACTCCGGTAGTTCCTGAAAAAAAAATGTACCAATTTTGTTAGCACAATTAAAAAAAAAAAAACGTCAAAAATGCAACTATGGGGAAGCACTCTTGACCCGAGAGGGATTAGTTTGAGGCCAAAAAAGGTTTGGAATACCCTTGATTAAACAAAAAAAAAAGGTAAGGGGAAGTAAAATTTTGGGTAATTTTTGCAATGATAACTTTTGGTAGACAATATGATGTTTCCTTCCTAGCAAGTTAAGGGTAAAGTTGACTTTTCACATTTCGGGTTTATCATCCTCTACCATTATTCCTCGTAATGAAGAGGTACATTAATCATTGAATTGAACCAAATGCCAATCAAAATTCTGGAAATGATCACTTTTCTTGTTACTATTATTAGTAATAAGAATAACTAATTCGTTTTGAACTTAATTTTTGTTGCCAATTTATGTAATTATAATATGGCTTTGCTAGACCCTTTGCCAAGGAACAGTATGCCCATTTTTCAAGTTTCCATTTCCCACCCTAGGAAATGAAAAATCATTTTGATTTTGATAAAAATGCAAGAAAATAGAAAAAATGAAGTTTGGGAATGAAAAAAAAAATGTTACCTGCAAGGATTTGATGATATTACTAGCTCCAAAAACTCTGTGAGCAATGGTGAACTTATAAGGTTCAGTAGGAGGGAAATAAGGAGCCAAAACACACTTCTCGACGCAGCGGCGGCGGAGGATTTTGCAGGCGGCGCAAGGGCTGAGAACAACCGGAGGAGAAGGAGGAGAAGCCGGTGTTGGTGGTGGAAGGAGTACTGGTGCTTGATGATGAGACTTGGTAATGGAATTATCAGAAGACTGAGAATTGTTAGGAGAAGAAAAACCAGGGGAATATTGAGGAGGAGGTGAAGAAGAAGAAGAAGGAGAGTAAGAAAATGGGGTTGAAACTGAGATTGGAGACACTGCAATTTTCTCCTTGTTCTCCATTGTTGAACTTTTGAAGAGAAAATGAAAAACAGAGTTGAGTTTTGAAGAGATTTTTTTTTTCTTTTGGGGTTTGATGTGAGAAACAGGGGAGCTGCTTTAGTTGAAAGCAGGGGAGGAAAGGAATATATATAGAGGGAAGCAAAAAAACAGGGACCTCAGCAAATCCCTTTGATGATGTCATTTAAGTATGAATATAATCTTTTTGCACCATGGAATTGGAGGGTTTGCAGCAATTTTTTTTAATCAATAATTAGAGTTTATATATCTTTTTTGGGAAATAAAACATTTATCTTGCATTAATATTATATATAATTCCATGATATTCTAATTCTAATTTCTTAAAGGATGACTTTTCATAGTCACAATAGTCAAATCTAGACATGTCTCTCTAACATTATATATAGCAAACATGCTCATTTTTACTTATACAACAAATTTTACTCTTTTTGGGTATTTTACTTCTAAGATTTTTAAATTGAACGTTTCTTCATCATTTATAAATTATAATTGTATTGATAAAAATTGGATGTTTGAAACTATCATAATTCAATTTGAGCTCAGGTCACTGAAATTAGAATTTTGACATTTGATTATCTAATTCTGTCTACCCGTAAATGGTTAAGTTAGAAGTAAATTGAAACGGTTTCAAGAATTTGAAATTATATAAGGAGATACACTGACAATGTTTGAATGTTGTTAAGCATGTTGAAGTTATTGTTTACTTGAACTATGACCCATGATATGTGTGCCCAAATAATTACGTATGAAAGTACAAAAAACATGACATCCAAACATTTGTGTTTCTTCAATGCAAGTTCCATGTTTTATTAGCCACCTAATTGGAGGGAATAATAAAAGACCAAGACAATAACAAGTCATAGAAAATTCCTTTTGAAAGGATTCTGCCATTGATTAAGGTTCAAATATGTACAGTCGGTGCTTGTTCCCTTTAAACAAGATCTCGAGTTCAAGTCTTGTGAATAGAAAAATTATTATTGGAAGAGATTTACCTAATAATGGACCGATATATTCAGCTCGAACAAGATTAATTAATTTGTATATAAATAACTGTTGGGATGTTTAGGGTTAAATGATATCCGACTCGACAAATGAGGTTTTCATCTATGTTTCTTTTCGTATGAAAGAGAAAACCAGAAAAACTAATAATTAATTAAGAACACTACTTCTAAATTCGGGTTTAATAATAGTGATTATACTACTTGTCGTCATAAAGTGAATTGTTTAATAGTATTAGTTTGTAATTATGTGTTAAAGATTCAACAAAAATATGCACCGTTTGCCCACGTTCTTCATGCATGCTATATGTGTAAGAAGTCCAAATTTTATAATTGGAAAACAAAAAGTAAGTAAATGTAACAAGACAAGGAAGAACGTGGTTCGTCATGTTTGAATCATGAGATTTCGTAAACCATAGCCAAAACAACCAAAATGGTAAATTAAAGTCCCCTCAAATAGGGAAAAATGAAGCTATTCTTCTTATAGGGGTTCTGTTTTTTGACTGTTGGCTTGACTCTTATAGGGGAGAGGGCTTTTGGTTCATGAATCAAAATTAGGCAGCTTCGATCTAATTCCTAAAAATGATTCAAATTTTATTAGGTTCTCGTCATATTATATATATTTCCACCTATTCTCTATCAATTTTTTTCCTTTTTTTTTTCTTACCCAATCTCTCAAATTAAATTGACATTATATACTTATAAGCTTCTTGTTAAATTCGAATTTACCCGAAAAAGAGAAAAGAACAATGGCTGCTGTAAAGTGTAAATACAGAAAAATGGTTACAGCACCCTTTTAAAGATGTTTAACACTTTGACACGTTATATATGTTCATGTTACAAAACATGTAGCATAGGCCAGTCGTCGGCCGTCGTTTGGTTCGTCGATAAAAGTGTTAGATTTTTAATTTTAGGGATAAGATAATTCAATCTTGGATAATTGGTGCATGATAACATAAAACAAATTATTCTCATATAAAATTCTATATATGAAAAAGATTTTATGGATTATTGTGTCTCATGCATGCAAATTTTTCGACCATGTCAATTCTAAATACGACCAAATGAAATGTCACACATATATATATATATATATATATATATATATATTATTAAACATAGTAGCATATATTATTACAAATTACTTCATTAGCAGACAGGACCACAGGCAAGAAAGAAAGAAAAAAAAACATCGTTTTTAGGACATTTTATTAGGGAACAAAAAAACGTTCCTCATCAAAACTTCAAACAAGAATATAGTTGAATATATCACATCGAGCTTGCTTCAAACCACTATGATTGGCTGATTGCTTTCTTTCGCCTTGTTTAATATATACCCATTATTAAAAAACATAAGAATTAATGATTTTTCGTGGGGTTTTTCCAATTTCCTTTCATAATTAAGATTTGTATTAGGACTCTTAAACTACAAATTTCAAATTCTAATTAACCAAACATTTAGTTTTAAATAAATAAATTAGCTATATAAATGAATGAACGATTCCCCTTTAAACTATTTGTCTCTTTTTACATAAATAAATCATTAACAGAACGACAACGTTCACAAGAAAACATTAGGGTTGATAGAAAACGTTTTGCTAAAATCTTTGACTTGAATGGTTGAATAATAATATAAGCAAATCAAATATAATGAAATTGATGTTTTTTTGTTTTTATGTTACCAAAAAAGTTATTAGGAACTAATAATTTTGTCATATATATTTTCCTCAATAATGATAAGGGAATATATATATATATAGTGATTCTATATATATGGATTGATGGGTTAAATCATTCATTCAAATGAGTAGGTGTTGGTCTTTACTTACTCTAAACCATCAAACTTGATTTTCAATCACATCAAATTAGACTCGTTTGTTCTCAAGATGATGCACTCACAGTGTACAATTTTCATGTTGGATACCTCACACTTGGAATTAGGCGAGTTTCGAGATCTAATTTTGTTGTCACCTTTACCTCTATTTTCTTATAATTAAATTTGATCTATTTTTGGCTTAACTTCAAAAGAAAAAAGACAAAAAAATACCGTTGGGTGGAAAAATATGGGTTAGAAGGGCTAATAGTCATGGGTCATGACAAAAAATTTTGTTGGCTGTTTTTGTAGGGAGGTTCCTAAACTTCCTATATATCCATTGGATTCTTACAATTTTTTTTTTCCTTTCTTTTGTTCTTATCTTATTTGTATAGGAAAAAACTTATAAAATTTTGTGGCCATAAAATTTAGTAATTATATATAAACGATGAGGTAGGAAAACAAATTTTTTTCCCAATATCGGGAGAACTTTACTTCATATAAGTTGATTGACTGACCAACTTAAACATGATTAATCATAAATTGTTAAATGAGATATGAACTTTATATGTATATATAAAAATTATCTTTGATTTCTGAGACTATTGAAGAGAACATAATTATTACTTGAGACTGATGGCTTAACTAATACATAATAGTAACCCTTTTCACTATTATTTTCATAGAGTTTTTTTAATTTCAACAAATAGGGGGCAAAAAAAAAAATTCATTCTTGAATTGCTTTAATTTCAAAGTTCAAACCCGTGCTAGATATGGGGATTTGAAAAAAAAATAGATATGTCAATATATAGACAATGATTTTAATTAGTGTCAATATTTCGCACCTGAGTTGTTAGGTTAACTGGTGAATGCATGGTGTCTAGATCATGAGATTTTGGGTTTTTGTCCCACGGAATGTGAATCTAGTTTATTTGTTTGTTTGTTTTGTTTGGTAATTTGGTAAGTAGATAATTTAAATTAATTTTCTTAGTTTAATTGTAATAAAATTTCACTCGTATTCTTAAAAAAAATTAGTGTCAATATTCCTCAATTTAATCGGTCTAGAAACCTATATGTGTATTTTATTTTCCAGAATGAAAAGTTTATAAACACTATATCCTTGAAAAAACAATTTACTAGTTTTTATACAAGACAAGATTGGATTAACATGAAATAAAATTATCAACATCAAACTGTTAGAATTGTAGGGTACATAGATTTCTTTTGTTGAAGACGCATGCCATTCGATACTGAATCTTACGAACAAATCATGATCAATTGAATTTTCACTTACCAAGTATTAAAGAATCGATGAATTTTGAATCTAAATATTGTTGCATAAATTGTCCGAACCTTAATCATTTACTCGATTATCAGTTGGTTGAGTGTTTCAAGGGGATACTCCAGTGATTAAAGTTTTCTTAAAGGAGGTCACAAATTCGAATCCTACAATAAATAAGATGAGATTTAGGATAGGAGAAAATTACCTCCTAAATATAATCCTATTCAATATCATGTTCATCACTCCTCAATCCGCATGAGTTAATTAAATAATAATAAAAAAAACTAGTTGAGTAACTTATAAGTTATAAGCCATATCGGATTTCAAGTCTTGCATAATACCTATACCTACATGAAAAAAGTTCAATCTTTTGCTCTCGATGGTGCCACCTGTGCCGAGTATTTTCCCACATTGGATGCCGACTTTTAAACGAGGAATTGAGACTTTTTATTATAGATTGCTGCCATAACTGAGACAGCATATTCTTATAGCAACCACCATTTCATATATATAACAACTTTTTGGGTAGTAAAGGTAAGGGGAAGCGATTAATTGACAATGACTTAAGGTCTAAGCGAATACTAATTTAGACTTTATTACAAAAAAATAAATTAACAAAAAAAGAAAGACATTATCGAAACAGTCTTTGGTGGGGTAGAAAGTGGTTGAAGAACCGCTAAAACTCGTGGAAGAGGCATGGAAATGAGATAGTGATCATCCCCCAAAGATTTGTAATAATATGTTTTTGTATTTCAATTAATTATTTAGCTAATTATAGACAATACATTGCCAATGGAGTTTAGCCTACTACACATGTGATATTAAAGGTTATGTAGTCTAACATTTACACAGACAATGCATCAAATAATTTATATATATTTGTTTGATAAATTACATATCTTGATAAAATATCTCGGTAACTGAGTTTAACTTCAATGACATTCACATATTGAGGAAATTAAGCATTGTAAAATCTTATTATTCGGGTTCCAATTGGAACGGACTTATCAACAAATATAAGTAGTTTGATCAATAAATAATACGGGTAATTTAGGAAACTTAAAAAAAAAAATGAACAAAAGTCTCAAAGAAATTGACATTTCTATCAATTTTATAAGACTTTGCTTCTTTCTCTAAACGGGGTGTTGTATATTTCTACGTTTCAATGCCATACTTTTCTATACGTTAGAAAATTTGAGGCCTTTTAACATGGTGTTATGGTGGAAGTAGTTGGTTTGTTTTCTTTGTATTCTTATCTTGTTGTCTACTAACTTTTTGTCTTCAAACTAATAATCAAGTCCTTTTTTATTTTAATAATTTCTTAAAGTATGATTTTTGAGTTACATTATTGTAGATCTTATTCATATATATAAAACCTATTTGCCCCCAATCTTTAAGTTTGAGACTCTTAATTACATGAAAGTCTAAATTTTAATATTGAGTCTTCTCTGAATATATATAGTTAGTTAGTTAATCTTCCAATTTTATTCCATCACCGTGGTCTATAATGCATATGTGCACATATATGCATGTGCATGGACTTGATACATCAATTAATGTGGGTCCCTACATTGCAAAGACTCGATAGTCTATGTACATTCTTATATAACAATCATATCTTTCTTTTGAAAAACTTTTCAATTGGTTTCTAAGTTTCAAATTACCTGCAGTTTCAATACGGTATTTGAAGAGACATATATATATATATATATATATTTACTTTTAATTTTCAAAAAGAAAAAAAAACCTTGATATGTAGCCATCATAACGTCAAAGCTTTAGCTCTTACAAAGCTTAAATTTTCTTCTCTTAAACAGTACATGATCTAAAAAATTCTCAAATATTTCATTATCATGGATTAAGAAATATTAATAATAACAATAATAATATAATACAAGTCATGTTAGCCCGCGCTAGCGCTACGGACATTCTTTGTTTTAGAGTGGTGCTTGATTAACTGATTGAATAAGAATATTAATATAATCAATTATATAAGGTCCACAGACATTCTTTGTTCTAGGGTGGTGCTTGATTAATTGATTTAGTTTTAATATTGTCTAAGCTAACTTTTTAGACATGCAAAACTAAGAAGGTCAAAGAACATACGTTAATTTGTAAGTAATAGGAAGTGCAAAAAGGTAATAGAATATGGTGTTAATTGGATAATAATAGACGCATTGAAGAAATGATGGTTTAATTCAGAAGGGGAAAAACATTGAACGGTCCATGGTGAAAGGGTAGGGAAGGAGAAGAAAAAGAAAAAAGATGTGAAGGTGAAAACAGAGGGGAGCAATGAAATGTTTGATTTCTGGCAAACCTGAAAATTGATCGGCACTGAGGAGTTGAAAGGAAGCCGCAACTGAGTTCGTAAGAGGAAAAAAAGGGGGGGCGGGGGGGAGGGGCGGGGGGGAGGGGGGGGGAGAAACATATATTAAAAGAAATTAAGGAAGGGAAATAGGTAATTACAAAAATGGGTAGTAGGAAAAGGAATGGGGGAAACTCATAGAGGGACTTTTTAGTCACCAAAAAAGTGTGAAAAGACCAAAAAAAGCTAAAAGGAGACACCACATTAATCCTCAATTTGACCTTTAAGTAATTTCCATTGTCATCAAAAATAATATATAGTATAGTATATATATCATAAATTGATACTTCCATATATTTGTATATTAAATTAAGCAAATGATTAACCAACAATCAGTTGGTCAAGTGATTCGACACTTGTTCTTTTTAAACAAAATTTTGAATTCGAGTATTACGAATAGAGAAAATTATTATTGGGAGAGATTTTCCTCATACTAATAAGTCGACTCGATTCGAATAAACTTAACTTGTAAATATAAAAAAAATTAATATTTACAAAATCTAGGTGAATTATATATTACACGCTAATTTCTCACTCATCACTAGAGCAATTTATTACAAATGGATTGGAACCGTGTATTTGAGATCAACTCATAAACTAATCAGTAAATTTTCGTCTACATTAGTACAAATTGTAATGATTATTAAGGAATTTTGATGTTTAATTACCTTAATATATATAATTATTGTTTAGCATTGCATATCTAGAGGGACGAGTTCTCCATGAAAGTGATAATTATATATGATTACCATGCAAACTAATCCAAGAACTTTCTTCTACATAAAGGCAAACGATATGGCTCTCATAGTATATTAAATTAAATTAGCTGGAACGCTATATATATAGTTCACTAATTTCTCTCCCAATGCATGATATATTGAAATTAGTTTACCTTAGTTGTTGTTGTTGTTGTTGTTATTATTATTATTATTATTATTATACATATAATATATAGCATAATTATATTCCTTCAATTCAACCTAATCTCATTCTTTATCTTGAAAAACATAATGTGGACCTTAATTAGATCCCATGTTGAAAAGGATTTTAATTAATTACTAATCCTAAAATTTCATTGTTAAGTAGCAATATTGGTGGGAATAGCATTTTAGGTTCTCAAATCTCCAATATTATATATCAAAACACTTAAAACTTAATACTACTATAAAATTAATCCTGATATAATCTTTAATTAAGGGAGAAATTAGACACTAATTTCTATTTAAATATATGAAATTTCGACAACGGTCATGATCATCAATAAACTAATATATATATGATCTCTTAGTTAATTTTTTTCCAACTTAATATTCTTTCTTGAATCTAAAGTCAACTAAAAGAATTGGTAAAAGTTATCCTATTACTTTGAGAGCTTCTTTTTTTAGTGGGGCAAATCATGGTCTAGGATTTGTTTTCAAGGAAGGGAACCAAAGAAAATTGTGTTTGCAGCATTGTTAAAAGTTTGAAACCCCATAATTTGTTTAAACTAAGAAAAGAAATATTTTAATTATTTCTAATTTAAAAAATTATAAAAAGGATAAAGATTAGCTTTATTTCATGGGATGCAATTTACTGTTTAATGGGTTTGAAAATTAGTTTCTAGAGAGGGTTTGAGACAGTAATTAATCATTGTATTTTAACAACTGATTTGTTTTTTCTCATTAAAATGTCCATCATTAAACTCACAACTGGATTAATTATCAAAGTGCTATAATGTCCCCAACCGATGTTTGAGAATCTAATGATTTATATAAGTTAATGAAGCCTAAAGTTTTCCTTTTGCATGATTGCAAAGATCATATGGACACATTCTAAGCCATGAATATAATGTATATGAGTAATTATTTGATAAACCGGCAGTGTAAATTTTGGACTTCACAAGCGGTTCGTGGATCAGTGGACACATGTCCATTTTCTAAATTAACTAAATTTTAAATATTTCAATTTAGTCCCTAGAGGACACATGTCGCCCTTCAAGACCCACTTTGCAGTCTACTAAACTCGACTGACGATATATCATATATAAACCCTATATATATATATATATATATATATTACATATATGCCGGGATTCAAATTAATCACTCTAGTAATTAGAACTTGATCATACGCACCATTGTACCCTAGCTATTGTGGTACAATTACAAACATATTTAAGCTTATAAATTAACATCACTCTATCTTCATTAAGATTGTGATCAGTAGAATTTGATCTTAAAAAGAAAGTGAGTAATATATAAACAAACTCTCGTTTTAGAGGAGTTCAACTTTTTTCCCCGATAGATTACGATACAAAGTTTAAACCACAAATTAATAGAGTCTTAAGGTCACTGTCCCTTCTCAACCAAAAGAGAAAATAAAAAATTTGAAAGGTTGACAAAGATAAGCAGGTCCAAAAACAGAAAGATAGACAAAGATTTAATTTAGGAAATGAAGACTATAAACATCTAAACTCTAAGAGTAAATCATTATAAAGCCAAAATTCCAGCTGGTAATTATTAAGGTGGCATGCATAATTTTTCCTTCTAGAGAGGTTGGTAATTAAGGTGATAATTACTACACTTTTAGCTTTCAACTATTTTACATGTTCTCCACACATTAATTAAGATAAATATATTATTATTATTAATTAATTTTTATAAGAATGTGCATTTCAACATCATGCATGTCATGTTCTATGACTAGACATTACACATTTTATTCCAATGTTGCATAATTATTCAACAAATTCGTTAATTAAACTTAAATTAAAGATCCAGATTAACGTGTACAATTCATTTGACTAATTGTCATATATTCGAAGAAAACCTAATTATTCAATGATATACCCTATGTTCTCTCTCTCCCCTCTTTTTTTTTTTTTTTTTTTTACATTTTTAACATTCTTTTGTAATTCGTACATTTCGAACTTTCGATTAGAATTGAAATTCTGAACAAATTAGACACACAAATGATATTAATTAAATTAAATAGGTCTTGAACTCATAATACAAATTACAAACTACGGATATATAAAACAATTAATATTCTTTTGTTGAAAAATGAAATCTCTCGAAAATTAATAATTTCTTTTTTTTTTTGAAGAACTAGTTATAAGTATTTAACAAGAATTTTTCTTTTCCAAACTGGCGTCCATTTTTCTGCAATGTTAATGAAATAAGGTCCACGCGTCATTGGCTTAGCTGTAGCACTATTTTTTTTGGGGGGTGGATTTTTACTTACTTTTTGAGTTTTTTTTTCTCGTCTCACACGGTTTTCCTTCTTTATTTTCTTCTCAAATTTCAAGTAACCTTTTTGAAGAAAAATAAAGAAAAGAGGAAGATTTCGGCTCTTACTTATGTGAACTAATCAAATGGTGTACATAAAATTATTGAATACTTTCCTTTTTAAAGAAAATAATAATTATTGAATACTTTTAAGATATGTATGTATATGTATATACTTGACTCAACTTTACTTAATCTTATTAATGGGTAATGGATAAGAGAAAAAGGGGAGTATTTTATAAAGCAAATGAAAGATCAAAGAATCAAACTTTAAAAATTAAAAAGGTGTTATGCTTTGTTTCTAATTTAATGACCGTTAAAGGATTATCCCATCTCATGCATCTCTTTTCTAATAAGAGTCTCTAAAAAAAATTAACAACTCGATCCAATTCGATCCACTAATCATAGTTGGTTTCTTTTTATTTAAGATTCAAACCACACACTTTCATCTTGATCTTTATATCGGATTTAATTAATGAAGAAAATGTAATTTTTGTCATTAATATTCGGGAAGAAAATATCTTAGGCCCTCGAAGTCCAGAAGTAATGCTTCCGCCTTGTTTTAGTAGGACAGTCCCATCCTCCAATGTGGGTAGCAAAAGAGAAAAAAAAAGAAAGAAAAGAAAATTAGTAGTATATGATAAGATTTTAAACATCATCAAATGCATTTATTTCTTTATTAGATATTTTTTTTCAAGACATTTGCTGGAAAATGTGTGAATGCTAGAAACTGTGTAGCATGTCAATCAAGATATAATATATAAGGTGGAAACCACTTCTCCTACCCCAACTGATCAAAGGGGTCAAGCCTTCACTTTAATAAGAGGATGACATCTTCCAATATTCATCAAGGCCATTACATAAATGATCGTTTCAAACTAGATATTTCCTCTCTTTTTAGACACCTAGCTCTTTGATATTGAAAATACAATGCAACCCAATATACATGTACTATATGTATACAAGTATTTATTTCTCGGTGTGGAGTACTGTGTGTGGGGTACTTGAGATTGTTCGGATTTGGATCTTTGATCATCGAGAATATGATTGCATTATTTTACGACTATAATTTATCGTATTATACGATTAGACTTCTTGAATGAAAATATCAAAGATTATACTCACTTGTAAATTAATTTAGCGAATCAAATTGAAATGATTTCATCTTAACATAGTTCATATTGGAGGGAATGATGATTTCAGATCCTAACTAATGGATAAAAGATAATCTAGCCTAGCAATCCTAAATTTGAATTGTAAATTTAATTCTCATATGTATATCTCTTATATTTAGCCTATCACTTATCTTATACCTTGTATTTATACTCTATAATCATACAATACAGATTAAGCCTTTTTCTCCAAAACTATTCTTCTTCTCTACTTTCATTAGTTCACACTTGGAAAATATGGAATATTTTTTACTACATTTTGAAAATAGTGTGTCTTGAAGATAAGCTAAAATATATTAGCTCAAATAATTTGCTTATGCAAGTTTAGTGCTTTTTATTGGTATTGAAAATTTTATCTCAAGACATAAAAAGAAAGTTAAATTTATAATGGGATTAGGATATGAGGGGGGAAAAGTTAGGTAAGAGTGGACAGCATTTTTTTTTAACAATGGACAGCATTGTGGAGACAGAATATTTTACTTAAAAATCATAGAATCTTTCTAGTATAGAGTTTCAAGTGGAGAATTTGGCACTTAAACCAAGAAACGCAGGGCTAAGGCAGCTGTCATTTTGCTATATTGATTCTTGAAAGCTCTTCAAATTAAATTAAATTAAAAAAAAATTCTAGATTCATCTAATTGACATATTGGCTATTGCCACTAGCTACATTCCTCTTTGACTCTTTCAAAATCTCTATAGTTTAAAAATGACAATTGTAATACATTGCATTCACCCTTCGAACAAAGGCAAAAAGTCCTGCATTTTATAAGGGATTGATTGAGAAAGAAACAAGTAACTTCCCTTATTAGTTCTTAATTATGCAAATCTTTTGCTTAGTTTTGTAGGTAAAAGGGCCACTTTGATTTTGGTATCTTTATTTCTTAAAGTGTACAATTATTAGATGTAGTAAATCTTTCATTATCTTCATTAGACCATCACTTAAAATGATGGATATTGTAATTAATTAATAATCAACTGGATATATTTGATTCAACATAAATGCACATATTTTCTTTTTGAAAAAAATCGATCTGAATTCTCCTAATTAATTCCTATAAAGAAGTAGTATATTACAAAGAGGTTGGGTTTCTATAAACTTGATAATTAACCCATACATTGACATTCATTTAGCATGAAAGAAGCAAAGCTCTTCTTGCCCTATTTTGTAATCATATTTCCACTCTTTCCCCACATGAATTGGATATGGATGAATAGGTTTTTTGAAGTATCCCTTATGCTAAAAACATTTTCTAATCATTTCATCAAGAAAAGCCCCACAATTTTGAGAAACTATGGCCAAGGTGACCACTTATATTAATGATGATTTTGAGGAGGAAAAAAATGGAGAATTATTGATTGCTTTTTTCTATTACTAAGTAAGAGTTATCTTTCCTTCCTAGAAGGTTTGTTGGGACATTAGATCCATGGATTATTATTAGTACTTTCTCCTTGTTTAGCTTGTAAAAAGTCCTATCAACAAAAAGAAAATTCCCTTCTTTTCATTTCTTTAGCAGGCAACATATAATTTCCCTTCTAAAAAGATCTCATACCCCCAAAATTATACTACTAAATAACTAAATTAGCATTCTAAATATGGTTTGAGTTAAATTTTTGTGAGCCTATATATTTTGTTTTACAACATTTATTAAAATCATTGAGATGTCACGTGACACGGAAATATCGCTCCATCGGGAAATTAGAAGTTCGAATGGTACTAATAAATTTTGTTACTCCCTCTGTTCCTTTTTAGTTGTCCCTTTTTGATCAAACAACTTCAACTTTGACCATTAGTTAAAAGAAAAATATGTAAAACTAAAATTTCAAAAAATATACTTTGAAAAACTTGTGTTCCAAAGTTTATGAGTATAATTTTAAAATTTTATTTCGGTTTATATATATTATTTTAGAAGATGGTCAAAGTTGAAGTTGTTTGAGTAAAGAGGGACAATTAACAGAGGGAGTAAAAGATTAAAGTTGTTTAGACACAAGAATCTTGAGGTCTAAGTCATCCTATTAGAAATCAGAATCAAAATTATTGATGTTGATTAAGGGTATGTTCATGTAGATATTTTGAGTTGAAATTAACAAGCAGCTTTGAAACCAAGTTAATATTAATTAATCTAATAATAATAATCATCCATATGATTAGGGAACATAAAAATGGAGGAAAAAGGGTTGTCACATTTCATTTCATTCAATTCAAAATCCTTTTAGTAAATATAACTCACAGATCCAATGATGAATTACCCTTTTCAACTTTTCTTAAAAGCAGAAGGAACCTGCTTTTTATATATATATAAAAAAAAATTAGGGTTCATTTCATGGGACAAAAAGTTTGATGTACAAACTAAATAATTTTCAGACAAAGATTTAAAAGCCAATATTCGCTGCAAATTGCTTCAAATGCACCTTAAGAATCAAATCATTTGTTTTTAGATAGCATTTTCTTTCTGGATTCATGCTGTCTCCTACTGAAAATTATGTAATAATAATAATAATTATGGCGATTTGTGGATGTGAAGTTATACATATGAAATGCATGGCCAACTCTTTTCCCCCTAATTTTAAAATTGTCTTTAAAATGTGTTAGGAAAGACCTTTCATCATTTTGCCATTGTTTGGAATGGAAGAAATTAAAAGAAAGTGAGCAGTGAAATGGAAGAATTTGCTATCTTTGGATCTTTGTATGCTTAAGGAGAAACAAGGAAAAAAGTTTTTGAAAAAGGAAGAGAAACTATCACTCAAATATATGACCCCCTTTTTGAAATCTTTCCAAAAGTTAAGAGACTTGCAGAAATGAAAATGAAACAATTGGAATCTTGTGTCTCTGCAAAAGTTTTTACTTTCTATCTGCATTGAAAATAAGCAATCATCAAATTTCCAAGCCAAGAAGTAGATTTGACAGAAAGATTCTCATGGAAGCATGGCATGAACCATTTACAAGAAATTGACTTTGCTAATTGGAACCTTATTGGTTTATCATACTGCAAGAAATACAAAGTTCACTTCTTTCCTTTCAGGTGTATACACACAAGAAACCTGGAGATGAATCTTTTGATGAAAGCAATGCATCTCTGCTATGAAAATCTTTCCTGCAGCACAAAAAAATATCTAGCAATGCATCCGAATTTGTTATCAATTTATGATAAATTGCCCACTTTGAACCAGTTAATGATACCATAAAAAGTTGCAGAAACAACAGGGGGGTGGGGGACAAGCATCTTATAGCAGGCTATTCAGACTCTGTCTGATTCCAAAGACATAATCTAGAAGCTCTGTTTTATGAACATACATCCACATAACTGCCAAAAAAAATCTAGCAGTTCCATTAACTTGCACATTAGAAGATCCAAAAAGAGAGTACAAACTAAAGACAGATTAAGAGAGAGAGGGTTGGTATATCCCATTCACTAACTACAGATTAATATAGACATATAGAAGGAAAAATGCATAAACACAAGATCCTGAAAGCATTCTTCTTTTTTGGATAAGCAAATTTCCTTATTATCCAAATAGCAGTAAGAACTGCTACCAAAAAGGTTGAAAGCATTCTTCATTATTACCATAGAGATCATACCCTGTAGGAGTCCAAGTCTGCAACCAGTTACAGCTTGGTGTAGCATCCACCAAAGATAGAAATGATTATTAGGATAGTTAAAAGAGAACATATCACTGAAAAATAGACAAAAATGTATTTCAGACAAGCATGCTTATATCAAAAGCTTGAACCAATGGCTTTATACATGTATGGTGAAAGAATTTAGATTAGTGTATGAGTTTGGAGTACAAGGTTAACATTCAGGTTTGTGAAGATATAGAAACTCCCAAATTAATAAATTTAAAGCATCTCCCATCTTGAACGACATGCTCCAATATAACTTGACTTCAGAATATGTGTCTTATTCCTCGTACAATTCCCATGCCTGAGACATTGTAGTGCCATTCTTGTATAGAAGCTTCTACATCATGGTATGTTGCTACAAAATTTCTCATTTCCTGGACCTCACCTCACGGCCTAAACAACAGAAACAGCTGTCTAAACCTTTTCTCTTTGCTGACATAAGTCTATTGATCACTGTGTATTCGTGATTCTGTGCACATTAAGGACCAAATACCAAATAACTCAAGATCATGCATTATTTGGTCACATTGCCTGTGTTGACGGTGCAATGGAACAAGAACCATTCTTGGACTGCTCTCATTCACAAGTAGTAAACAGGTGGAGAATTTACCCTGAGGATCAATTAGCTGAATCCAAGTCAAAAACATGGTGATAACAGCGGCCTGCTGAACACTTCTTTGACAAGTCCAAGAAATATTTACTACAACTGAGCAGCTCATATATGCAATTTCCCCCATTGATAAATCACTCTGTTAGGGCAATGCTGGACATATTCAGAGTTTCTTCATCCATAGCCAAGTGAACAAAAGCTTAATGCGAGATTCTATAAGCTCAATGTAAGTCGAAGACTTGTGTACAACATTGGCCTCTTTAACACTGCCGATCATTCAGGAATATTTACAACTATTTGATGGCTTTTGATATGCTTTTTCGCCTCTTAATAAGTCCTTCCATTAGAACAATGTAGGCAGACTTACTCAAAGCAACACCCTTTTGATTTGATTCTTCAAAAATGCGCATAGCATCTTTGTATCTCCTCGAATTGCACAGTTCAATGATCTCTTTTGAGCAAGCATTGGAATCTGGGTCAAATTCCTTGGGACTTTCACTGCTCTGCACATTCTTTTCTGCCAACTGTAAGGACTGTCCTTGAAAATTTCCCACTTCAACTATTTTTGACAGGAATTCCTCTGCGTCATTCATCCTGTCTGCACTAGTGAGTGCACTAAGAATGGCATTATATGTATACTGATCAGGGCCTAGATTGTTATCTTTCATTTCAGAGACCAGATTAAATGCAGCCTCAAACCTTCCCTCCTTGCATAGAGCTGCTATCATTGTGTTGTAGGTAACTCCATCAACTGCTTTACCTTTCGAAATCCAAGTATTGAAGAGGTTAAGGGCTTTTTCCAGCATACCTTCACTGCAAAGACCAGAAAGCAGAATATTACAGGTTATAACATCTGGCTTAAATGAATTTTCAACCATTTTGTTGTAAAACTCAAATGCTTTTTCAACTTTCCCTTCCCTGCAGAATCCATGAATAATTGTATTGTAAGTGGTTTCTTCTGGGACTAGACCACTCTCAAGCAACTCATTGAACTTGTCTATTGCTTGCTCAGTTTTTGCCAGTTGGCAAAGCCCTGCAATTGCAGTGTTGTAGGTGATAATACTTGGAATAATTTCCTTCTCCTTCATCTCATTCCAAATATACAATGCTTTGTCTGCATTTCCATCCTTAAAGCATCCCATTATCAAAGTCCCATAGCTCACCTCATCAAGCAAGTAACCTCTCTTACAAGCACTTGTTAGCAACTCGAAAGCTTTGTTAAGCTTTTTTTCCTCACATAGAGTATGAAGAAGGGTATTAAGTGTGATCGTATCCAACTTAAAACCTTTCCTTCCCATCAAATCCATCATTCTAAAAGCTTCACCGAAATTCCCTGCCTTACAATATCCATTAATCAAAGTATTGTAGGTAACTTTATCCGGGGAAACCCCACTTTCCTCTATCATCCTAACTCTTTCACTGGCTTCATCCATCCTCCCTTCTTTGCAATACCATTTAACCAGAATATTATGAGTAACTGCATTTGGAACCACCCCTTTCTCCTTCATTTCCTCAACCAACCTAAACCCCTGATCACTACTTCCCACTGCAAAACACCCATTAATCAACGTATTATAAGTAACGACATCTGGCAACACCTTTGAATTCTCCATCTCATCCCTCAACTTAATCGCATCATCAATCCTCCCTCCGTCGCACAACCCATCAATGAACATATTATACGTCCAAACATCCGGCAAAACATCATTTTTCACCATCAATTCAATAACTTTACTAGCTTCAGTCAATCTCCCTGTCCTACAATATCCAGAAACAAGTATATTAAATGTATTCCTATTCGGGGTCACCCCTTTCTCCCTCATATCTTGCAGCAAGTCCCTAGCTTCATTTAACCTCCCTTTCTTACACAAATGCCCAAGAATCGTATTATAAGTAACATTATCAGGAAAACAACCAAAATCCTTCATTTTCTCTATAAACGAAACCGCCTCATTGAATTTACCTTCTAAACAACACCCTAAGATCAAGATATTGAAAGTGCTGGTTTGAGGGATAACACCAAGCCTAATAGAATCATGAAAAACTTGCTTACCTAACCGAATGGAATGCAAAGAAGGGCATTTCACCAACCCATTGATGAGAGTATTGCAAGTGAGCAAATTGGGTTTCTTCTTAAGCCTCTTCATGCGGTTGAAAAGCTCAAAACCCAAATGGGGTTTCCCTGCTTGGACATAACCGGAGACAGAGATTTCAAGGAGGGGCTTTGGAAGGGAAGGGAGACGAATGAGGGAGGAGAAGAGGGTGTTTTGGGGGTCAGAGGAGAGGAAAGAGAGGAGGAGGGATTTTGATTGGGAGAATTTGTGGTGGGAAAGGAGGCGGCGGAGGACGGAAATGAGGAACGAAGGGGAGGAGGAAAGGGAAGGGAAGAGGGAAATGGAGAGTTTGTGGAGGGAAAGAAGGGTGGAAGGTTGGGAAGAAAGTGAAGGAGAGGAGATGAGGGACTGAAGAAGAGTGGGAGTGAGGAGATGAGTGTAAGGGTTTAAGGATTCTATCGGGGTTTTTGAGGATATTAGGATTTGGGTTAAGGTTTTTAGCAATTCTGACTCTGTTTTTGTCATGTTTTCTTCAGGGGGGATTTTCTTCATCTCTCTGTTTCTCTCGCAGGTTTTTTGGTGCTCTTGCCATTGTTGGCCATGGCGATTGGCAGGAGACTGTGAACAGTGAACTAAACGACGTCGTTTTAAATGTGCTCTTTTTTTTTTTTCCTATTAGTATTTACTGTATTTATTTATTTGTTTCATTGACTTAAAGAACGACGTCGTTTAGAAACGAAAGAGAAACGTTCTTAACTTCTTATCCCTCAACAATGCTGAGCGGTGGGGAGAAACGTATAACTAAATTGACATTGATGAGAGATTCTTTTTTTCTATGTGTGTTTGTAACTAAAAACTGAAGTTTTTTGGAGGAAAACCAGAAATGGAAGCAGCCAAGGCAAAGGCAAGTTTGAAGCAGCTAAAGCCAATAGAAGCAACTAAAGAAAGTTTCAAAGAGTATGGACAAGTAATTGAAGCATCCCCAGATGGAGATGAGTTTGGTCCAGATGATGCTCAATTAGACCTTTCCAAAGGAATTCCCAGGTTAATCTTTTTCAATTTTTTTTCTTTTTTTTTAAATGTTAGAATTTAATGTTTCTGTTTATTTTGATCAATGGGGTTGAACCTTTTTTCATGTTTTATATAGTAAAAACTTAGATAAGAAATTATTCATTTTTTCAATATGTTGATTCAGTGTCTTGGCTCTTGACTGCTTATATAAGAGGTTGAAGTTTGAGACTCTATGCTGTTTCTATCTTACTGCTTGCTTACAAGGCTTCAACTCTTGAATAAAATTATGAATCCATTGAGTCAGTCCTAGTAATAAGCTTGCCTAGGTTTTTACTCTTTGAATGAAGATAATTCTCTCCTTTGATGTTAACTTTTGGTAATTCCTTTGCTTTTCAAATAAGACTAGTTAATTAGCAAGGAAAAATTTCATATTTGAGGTGAATTTGTTACGATATGATACCTTGTTAATACTATACCAAGCTAGAGTGCTAGTCTTGAGTTTGCTTGTTTTGTGTATTGATTTCCATACAATTGTGACACATCAGTAGCTTCAATGTTAGTAATTGGGTGCAAATTTTTTTTTTCTTCCAATAGAGTCTTTTGTTGCCTGAGCTTGTTGAGAATGTTTCGTGCTGACTTGCCAATGCATTATAATAGGTTTTATATCATGCATCTTGAGAACCGACCGTTAAAGTTTTCCACGATTACACATCATGCGAGTGTAACCCAATGCCTTGGGTCGATTGGAGGTCATGTTTGGTATCTTGGGGTTGTGAAGCCATCCATAACAGACTCAGAAGAAATCAAGAGTGAAGATGGGAAGATACCGGTCCAGTCACATTGTGGTCATTTCTACGTGCCTCCAGCCGTTGATGATGTTTGTGTTTTCAGGATTTCAGGTCCTAAGTTTCTCAAACTTAATCGCGGAACATGGCATGCTGGACCATTGTTTAAGGCCGATGCTATGGACTTCTACAACTTAGAGCTAAGCAATACAAATGTGAGTTTTAACTTAATCTCAACCTTCCTTTCTTTCTAATTTTTTTTTTCTTTTCTTTTCTGGAAGGGGATTTTATACTGAATCTGAATGTTCAAACTCTAATGGGCAGAACAAAGTACCCATACAAGTTTATGGAGGAGAAGAGTTTTCATATCTTAACCGTTCTTTGTTCATTAAGTCCATACCTATACATGAATTGCCATTTTTTATTAAATGTGATTTCATTGTGTAATTTTGATGATATTTCCAAGATTAAAAAAATGAAAGCCTAGATTGGGAGAGAAGGAAATATCAGACCCTTGGTTTCTTTGACTGAAAGGTTCTCGGCTATGTTTAGTTCTGCTTTCTCAAGAACAAAAATTTAGCCTTCACCTCCTCACGAGGAACTAGAAGTTAGTCATTTGACTGATCATGATGTAAAGACATTTTACAGACTGGTGTTTTGTCTGTCCTTCAGGAGCAATTGAAAGTTGAAACTGTCATGAGCTTACTGAATTGGCTTGATTGATTGTTCGTTCATCACTGGTCATAACAAAGGAAACACATAAATTTGATGATTATATAGAGATTATCTATGGCTATATATTTCTTTTAGAATCATTTTTTGTTGCCTCTTATACCAATCAGAAGATAATCTGAGTCGACGTCTACCTTTCCACATTTCCATTTGTGTGCTCAAGGAAAGGGGCAGCAAATGGCTCTTTATAGAACACTAGTTCTTCTTTAGATTATGAACAGCACATTACGCCTTCTAAGATAATGGAGTAAATTGTTGTTTGGATATCTAGTTCACAGCATCTTGGTTTGGATATCTACATGATCATAACAAAAGACCTTTTGTTCATACACACCCCTGATAGAACCTTAGTGCATCTGATGCTGCTGAAAACTTTTTGCATATTCAATTTTATTATGCTCAATGCCAGAGAACGGTCTCTGGAAACACCGTTGTATGCATTTTCTTGTTTTGGTGATAACTTCTGTTTGCCTTCGAAATTAAAGTAGTTAGAAATTCTATCTTAAATTGGGACATTAATTGGGTCTCCTTATTGTAGGTGGTGGATCATACAACACATAGCTTCATTAAGGAAAATGGAGTTATCTTTTCAATTGATGACTAGCAATATAGCTTATAATTTCGGTATAGCTATTGTCAAAAGCTCGTCCAGATGTTTCTCGTATCGTGAAAGGAAAAGGTACGCAGGAGATACCATTTGTGGATAGTGTGAGAACTTTTCTTACCTGCTGGCAAATATTCTCATTGTGAGTTGCGATCATGTATACTCTTGACATATACTATAATTTAGTATTTTCATCTTCCTATTAAGTCTTGCAACTTAGTTACCAAATCACTGTTTCAGTTGATTTAATCAAATCTTGACATTCTCATGTTAAGTCTAGTTTGAGTAGCAAAATGAACGAGATAATGCAGAAATATAATATTACTGGGGAAACAACTAGCACAAGGATTTATCATATTGCATATTAGAACTTTCAAAATGAAACAATTTAGTTTCATATTGTTTGTTTTCACCTTCTGTCAAGGCATAGACATACATCATATATATTACTATATTTTTTAGATCAAAGTTCACTCTTTGATCCAATCCGGGTATTTTGGAAATTTGATACCGTACCCTTGACAACTATAATCTTGCTCCATTGGTTGATCACAAGATATGATTGTTTTGCCCAGCTTATCAACACACAGGATGATCTGCTTTAGCAAATAAACTCCATCTTTCTTGATACATGTCAATATCGGTGTCACATTGCCCACCTTCTCTTGAATAGTATAATGAATAGTGCTTTTGGCTTGATGGTACCCAATTGAATCTTCTCCTTTAAAGCTTGATCAAGCTTAATGGTCTTCATCAATGCAATAGCAGTGGAAAAATACCGGTATGGGTCATTGTTTTGGCACGAGCCATGAAGTTGCCACTCATCCTCCCAAAACCTTCTGTCGTCGAAAGGGTTGAGATTTGGCCAGAGTGTAGTCATATCCTCTACGAGTTGTGGGTTCTTTGTCTACAAAACACAATTACATAATAAGTTACAAGATTAAAAGAGTATGTAATAGTAATACTAAAAACAAGTAAATAAAACATACATAATAAGGGTATGCTTGTTTATATTGATCATGCAGATGGCAATTAAGGAGAGGGAGGCCATCTTTCGTGACCGCCTGAAGACTATCCAAGATCAGCCATTGGGGAGGTGATGTCTCCGGATCACATGTAAATATGGATTGGGAACAATAACCATTTGGCCATGTTAAGACCAGCTGAAAGCGGTCGTAGGAATGAATTCCTAAGTAGGAGCAATGGAAATCAAGGTGATGAGGAGAGACATGAAAGGAATCAAATAAGGATGCATTTCTTCTTAACTTGCGAGGAAAAACCATTCTCATCTTCTTATATTTATAGCTGCAGCAGCCTATGTTAATCAAACTTTCAAAGATTTTTTTTTAATTAATTAAATTGTTAGTCTAACCCAAGTTTGGTATTATTGATTTAACCCAAACCACCCATTTCCCTTAACGTTAATATACACTTAGATCACATGTGTTTTTCAAATCCCCCAAATCTTCTATAACTATCCCATATATGTGATGTGAGGCACTAAGCTCAAATTTGGTATTTTCTCCAAAGTCTCTAAAGTATGCTTTCCAAAGCATTAGCATCGATTGCAAGTGGAAAAAATCAAAGTAACTTGAGTTCAACAATGCATGTGATACTAGCAATGCACATGATCCTCCAATGGCCAAGTATCAAATTTCAGCCTAAACCTTTCCCCGTATCCCAGGATTGGGTGACTCCATCAATTGGAAGACTTCAGTGTCCAAATGAAATACAAGGAGCTTTATACAATAGGTTGGCCGAGGGATCATTTTCCAAGACCTGCCAATAACAAACACCATTTACACATACACATTGCTAATAATGTTAAGAATAAAATGTGGGATGTCAATGGCTGTATTGCACTAGACTTCATTGCACCTGATCATAAATTAAACCTACTATTAATTTTATGTGCAAGACCCTCATTGAGTGCCACTTGGCATTTGGTTTCTTTGACAAGTGTGAATAGTTAATTTTCTAAATGTTTTGTTTATTATATTTGTATTCATTTAGTTTGGAAAAATTAAAAGAAATTCATCCCCTTTCCTATATAAAATAAATTAGCAACTAATTATAAATTAATTTATTATGAATATACATGTATGTTGTGTATGTCCATGAATCTAATTAAAGCATAGATAAGATTGATAACTTGATTCATTCATACACATATATCTATGTGCTAAGTTCATTACATTATATTTATGGTGATGTATCTATATGCCTATAAATAGACCACTTACTTTGTTATGGAATAAAATGAATGAGAACAATTTCTCCCATTCTTCATATTTTCTTCTTCTTCATATTCTATTGTCTCTCTATTCTCTTGTCTTTTATATACTTCAATTTTACTCTATTGCTTTGTTTTGTTATCATTTCAAAACAAAATTTGATTTTTTAACTGAATTTTCTTAAAAGATAACATAATCATCAATCATGTTCATGTCTCAGATTGTATATATGTATCAACTACCAAACTGTATACTTACCTGATGAGGAAGAGCAATTTGAATCTTCGTTAGCGCAGTAAATAACTATGTTCAATGTGATATCATACTCAGTTGACTGATTAAACTGATCAGTTAACTCAAAGAGACAAGCATCACCAAGTTTCAATTCATTGTCTCGCACGAATACATGCCAACCATTAGAGATCATTGCTCTTGAGTATTTGTTGTTGGTTTTGTAAGCAAAGTACCTTGCATTCCATTCTTTTCCATCCACTGCGACTGCGCAAAAGGTTATAAAATCTATGGGCAAGGCTTGTGATCAGGGCAAAGAAATTTCGAATGGAAAGAAGAAAATTAGTAATTATACTTCCTAATAATCTCTTCATATAAACAACAATATTGTAACAAGATTCATTAATTCATAAGATTTTTACTGATCTATATCCAGGATTAATGTAGGAAGACTGCATTTCAACAACAAAAAAAGGATTGTCTGTTTGAATGCTGCAGCTTTTTGCAAAGTCGTAGAATTTCCATTTCCTTCATTGCCCGAAACATTTTTATCTGAAAAATATAAGGGTATTAATTCTATCAGGATGATCATAAAATGTAAGGTTTTTAGGATTCCATTAGATTGATGACACATAATCCTTTCTTAATCTCATTCAATGACTACAAAGTTTTATTTTACACCATCTCTCACCATATTCACTCTTTAATCTTATCTCTATTCTTTTTTCCCTACAAATCTCTATTTTTTATCAAACTTAATAAT